>JAMKCH010084248.1:0-53786 GCA_023653785.1 Ophioderma brevispina
TAGATAGCGGCACTTACCCATGATTTATTTTAATCACATATTCTAATCAACGGACGTTAGCATTTATAATGTTATAGTGCTTAATAAGTTTACTTTAGCTTTATGGTTTTTTTTTAGATCCATGGTTACTATATAACAGTGTCTTGTCATCATTTGCATCATATCTTTAAATTTGTGCTTGTTATCTGCCATATACATTCCATATTTCTATGTATAAATTATGTTCTACCTCCCCAACCCAGCGGTTTGTTTTTTTTTATTACGATCATAAATATCTATATGTGCTGAACTCAGTTTTCTTTATTGCTTTGCCACCTTAATTCCCGGCACATTACCATCCAGGGGTGCAATGGTTTGGGTGTATAAAATTATAAAATAAGGCTGTTTTGATATTAGATGTACGGCTGCGCATGGCTACAAAGGCCAGAAGATCTGTAGCCATGGCGCGATGTTCAAGGGTAGTGTTGAGAGAGGCTTCACTTTTGCAAGGGGAGGAAGTTTCTGGAGTTTTGTGTACATTCAACTACAAAACCAAATTTAAAAGCAAAGCTGAAAAATTCATCACCTGAAATATGGATGAAACCAAGTTGGAGGGTTGTCAATTCGGACCCAATGTGATTGCATGCAAGGTTAAATGTTTCACTCATGCGGTGACATGCCCACGCTACATGACTGTTTCATTGGCTATCACTAAGGAGCATTATTTGCCATTATTTAAATTTTGAATATGTTGAAAAAACACTTAAGAATAGCTTACCCCAATGCTGGTAAGTACGTCATGAAAGTACCACATATGACTTAAAATGCATTGTTGAAATATATGATATTATTAATCTTTCCCCTGGAAATGGCCAGCGCACGATAGTGTTGAAAAAAAAAAACATGTGCGCTTGGCGGATTCGAACGGCGACATTCGTTTAATGCACGACGCTCTAACCAAGTGAGCTATCAAGCAGGTTCGGTTTTTAGCTAGAATGAGCGATAATATCACTATAGGTGTTATGGTTCGAAAGGTGTCTTTCCTACGCATTCACAATGCATTGAAACTAGTATTACTACAGTATAGTCTCACATTGATCGATTACGCCGGTGACAACGGAGATTGAGATCCAGAATGCTTGCTGCTTTGCCCGTAGTGTTGTGATTTGTGTATAAAAGGTAATGAGATGAATAGTTTGGTGGTCACGTGTAGGTACCAGGTCACGTGTCAGGAATCAGATATCGGTTTGCTCTTCGGGGGCGGCCGGGTACCGATATATATAAATCCGACTGTTAAAAAACGTCTATGTACATGGCCCTCTGGCCAGAGTGCTATTATTTTTCCAAAAGACACGGTTTATAATGTATCTAAACAGACTACAAAATTTACCTTTTCCCACTGATTAAAAACCGACGTACGATGACGATAATCGGTTTCCAATGTAGGGATACGTACGTCATTTTTACCTGAATGAATGGTCCCCCGAAAGCAAAAATAATAAACCAATCAATGCCGTTGACGTCACAAATTCTTTATTTTTTCCAAAAATTGGCTGTTATTCCCATAATTAAATTCCTTTTAAGAGATTCAGCATCTGTATATTGTTCTTTAATAATTTAATTCAAGTGTCCCCCGCATGAATGTGAAAAAGAGGGTCAATAAGTCTACAAAATGATAACATATCAGCCAGCTAAAACCCTTACAGTGGGACTGTAATGAGCAGACGGATCCCGTTTTAGTTAATGCAGGCTTACAGCCACTAAGCGCGGCGGATGCAGGGGTTATGCGTCCAGGGGGATTATCAATACATTCAGCTCCTAGAGGTCATTGTATTGGCATCTCGTTTTCTATGTAGGCCTATATTATACTTTGTTCATCACAGTTGAGGAGGCAAATTTTAGGCGTGTTATCGCGCCGCGCGTGCGGTGGCGAGTCGATGTGCGTCTGCTGCGGGGGCGTTGCTTTCACTTCGGCTGCATTGTTCTATTTCAATTCGTGGTGGACGTGACTTGTCTATTTGGTGAAGAACATAGTACAAAACAACCGTGTTGTTATTATACTCCCCAACATTCAGGGTTATATACACAGCATTTGGTTTTATTTCAGCAGCATCATATGCTTGTATTTGCACAAATACATGTTCCCTTTTGTATAATTCTATATTGTCTAAAATTTCAGTGATGGCTATTCCATGATGGTATAATGATAATTCTTGAGTCCTTGTAATTATGGGTTCTCTATGCCAAATGTGTATAATTGTATTACTGTATGTTTGTGGACAGTCCTCAAAAATGCTCCCATTTTATAAAACACGCACGCACGCACGGTGCAATCGCAAAAACACATACACACACCACACACACACACCATATACCATCATACACAATAATATTTGCAGTGGTAACCTAGCTACCCTGACTAAATGATATGTGTTCATCACACTATACCCAGTGTTTCCAATTGCTGAGACATATCTCTTTGTCATTAATTTTTTTTTCCCCGGCATCAATTGTTTTGACCTTTATTTATATACTTCATCAACTCCAGGTCTCGCAGTTGTGCCGGTTTTCCCGTCACGTTTCACTCAAATTTGTTTCGTTGGTTACCAATTAATTGAACAAACTGCATGCACAGTGGTTTTTGTATAACTAATCCTTAGCATTTTGGGTACGTGTTATTAGTCCCCTGTTCTGTCCTACTCCCCCTGTGCTTTGATTGTGCTTTCGTTTGTCGACTGTCAATTACATTAATTGTCCACAGGTATTGTATCAATGTATCCACCGGTTTATCATTTGCTCTCACTTAAACTTTTTCCTCCTCCACAATCCTCCACCTATCTTCAAAGTATCCCTCTCTCTATCTCGCTCCTCTCGTTTCTCTCTCTCTTCTCTTCCTTCAACCCCCCGCTTTTACTTTCCTTTGCTTATCCATTTCAATATGCCGTGCCTGCAATATACGAACTGCCATTTAACAACCAGCTTCACGACGAAACTTCGCGCATCACTAATTGAATTTTTCACCACGCTAAATTGAACATCATCAAACTTAATCCCTTTGCATCAACCCCCATTTCGTACAGACCCCATATCCTCTCAAACATGTGACCACCCATCCTTCATTACACCCACAAACAATCCCTCCCATTCTGACTCCAGATCACATACGACAAGCTTCAACAACTAATAAAACCACAAGCAATGACCATTTTCCATATTCATTTCAACTGTCGTAGTATCACAAAATCATATGAAGAAATCCATAACTACCTCTGATCACCTCATCCACTCCTTCTCTGTCTTAGCATTTCCAGAAAAATGGCTTACTGACACCATGTCACCACCTCACTTTAATGGCTACCACGTACATTCAGGACGCTCCAGGCAGAGGAAGGGGAGTTGTCTTTACATAAAAAATCAACCTCCTCTCATACAAAATTCATTGACACAACACCAGGGACCAGAAATTTGACTCACTTTCATCGATCTCACCATTAAAACCAAATAGACCCAAACACGTAACTGCCGGAGTTATTTACAGATTGCATGAACACACAATCCAAAATTTAACACACAGATTCGAGCAGCTTCTCCTGAACTAAAATAAACCCAACCGTGAGGTCTAGATGTCGGTGACTTTAATATCAATCTTCTCAATTATTCCACTACCACACATTAATGACTTTTTAACACATGCACTTGCAAACTCTATATCCCCAAATTAAAAGACCTACAAGAATTACGCATAAACACAGCCACGCCTTCAGAGTAACATTTCAACAACTCCCTGACACGAATCACACCAGGGATATTGTCCACTGACATTACAGATCACTTCCCAATATTCAGTACATCTCTCAAGCATAAGCAGGCCACAAAAAAAAAAAAAAAAACAATCACTAAACGTGACCACAGAGATCACAACATCCACACCTTTAACCGTCGACCACGCAACACTGCATCATGGGAACAGATACTCAAGAAAATCAGAAAATGACCCTCACATAGCGTACAGCAAACTTCATACAATTAGACTAAACATTATACAACGAATCCAGTCCCCCTACAAAAATAAGACCTTAAAAAATCGTACCATAAGCAGCGGGATGACAAACGCAATTTTCCAAGTCAATCAAACACAAGCAAGGCCTCTACAAAAACATTCTTGAGAAAAAAAAACACAACAGCAACCAAACAACACTATTAAACAATACAAAAACAATTAAAAAAATCACATTATTCGTATTGCAAAGAAAAAACACAACAAGAAAATCAGAAAACTCAAAAAGGGATCTACCAAACCTGCGAATTCCTCAACAACATTCTAGGCAGGACGGTATACATTAAAAAACCCTGACCTTTTCACTCATAATAGTAAGCAGATAAAGACCCGTTCACATAGGAACGCATTCAACGATCACTTCACTACCACCTGGGCAAAAAACTTGGCTAACAAAAATTCCACCTTCCATTAACTCTCATTTAATAAAAACCTTCCAAAAAACACATTCACTCTCCGTTTTTCTGGAATTCCAGTTTACGTAGATGAAATGCACAAAACTTCGCCACCTGTTGAAACCTGGTAAAAAGTGCTGGTACATGACAAAATAATCCTGGGATTGCTAACAATCATATGATAACATATACCGCCTTGATGCACATATTTTTTAAACAACACTTCTCACCGGAAACTTCCCAGATCACCTCAAATCATCAGCCAAAGTCATTCCAATTTACAAAAAACTCAAAGATGCACATACATGAAAATTACAGGCCCATTTCTGTTCTCCCTCTTTTACAAAAACTACCTTGAAAACATCATTACACACGTTGTCTACATTCTTCAATAAGCACAACCATTCTTGTCGATGAAAAATACGGTTTTGGCCCACACGCTCAAATTAACATGGCACTCCTTGAACCTAACAAAAATAACCTAAACCTTGCACTAAAAATACCCAAACTCACACCCAGGGGGGGTATTCTGGATCTCTCCAAGGCGTTTCGGACACATGATCAAACCTTTTCTCAAAGTTCTACAATTACGGTGTTTTTCGTGGGAGTAGCATGGGAGGTGGTTCAGGAGTACCTTACTAACGCTACCAATCAGTCTATGTACACCCATCGCATCATCAATCAAAACATTACAGTTGACGTCATCCAGGCTCAATCCTTGGACCCCTACTTTTCATCATTTACATGAATGACATCCACCAACATCTCTAACACATAAAAACAATCCTATTTGAGACTGGACACAAACATGTTTCTCTCAAACTCTACATTAAGGCACTTTTTAAACAACAAATGAATCATGCACACTCGCAAAAATCACTGACTGGTTTAGGGCTAAACAAACTTTTCTCAAGTTCAAAAAACGAAACTACATGCTTGTCTCTACACACAACACCATAACCAATCAAACATTAAACAATAGATAAACAGACAATCTCCCAGGTACACTCAAAAGTTTCTTGGCATTACAATCGACGACAAACTAACAAGGAACGAACACATCAACTCTGTCAATACCAAAGCGTACTCACGCACTTGTACAATCTCCAGAGGTAAAACCATTCACCTTCCAGACTACACCTAAAAATCACATAACATAAGTTCTCCAACCTTAGCTACTGTAACATCATTTGGGGCTCCAACTATCATTCACGGTTCACCAAAATAAACATCACACAGAAAAGGGCCATTCGCACTATCACAAGTTCACTCCCTAGAACTCACACTTTGCAATTATTTCACTCACTGAAAACACGTAATAGTAGAGCACATCAACCAACTGCAAACAGCGCTCTTCATGTTTGACCTATCACCCCAACAATATTTTACCGCCGAACTTCAGGAAGTACTTACCACAAGACAGAAAAAATCCACAGCTATAACACTAGACAAGCTTGACAAACTTCATCTTTTCCCCTCCCAAAAAATCTACTCTGGAAAAGCACTATGATTCAGTATCACGCGCAAAACGTTGAGAATGATCTCACCAGGAATCTCCACAACAATGCAAACAAAAAACACCGTCAAAGATCTCACCTGAAAAAACATTCAAAACAGTACAAGTTCTTATTAAAGAATACCATGTGCCATTTTTCTCTCCTCACTTTATTATTCATCTCATGTTATCTCAACCTCCTAACTCTTTTCTTCATCTCTACCTCTTCACCTCTGCTTCCGCATTATGCAATAGTATTACATACCTCAGCAATATATTTGAAAAGTATGTCTTTCTTGTCCAATTCCCGTGTCTTGTATTACGGTTACGGTATGTTTAGATTAGATATATGTTTTTTTCTTGTTATGTATATTTACCAATTTGGAATCTCTTACTTGTGTCATTATTGTACTATTATTGTAATTTTGAGTAATATTTTACTTATGGATTACAGGGCAAGTAAAACCTATAAACCTATCGGGTTGTCGCCTTACTTGGTATCGCATATCATATCCGCACAATGCCTCATCTTAGTACAGTTTTTAATTGAACTTCATTGTATTTTTTTTTTTTTTTTTTTTTTTTTTTTTTTTAATTTTTTAGGTTTTTTCTTTTTTTAAAATTTTAATCTTGAATCTGAATCTTGTATTGGGACTAGGTATCCATTTTTTGTCAATTGTGATCTTTTTTGGGTACATTTTGACCCCAAAAACATTTAAAAATGAAACTGGTTTTCCATTTTTATCCACTTAAATATGACTCCTTTGAAGCAAGCATGAGCATGTTCTGATCGATTATTTTTAAGGACAGGGCATGTTTTCGACTCTATCTGATTACATATTTTGGACAATTTTGACCTTTTTGCCATTTTGACCCCAAATTTGTTAAATTGGGAAATGGCCTTTCAACATTCATTCACTGAAAATAAGACTCCTTTGTGAAGGTAATGGACATTTGTGAGAGTTATTGAAGAATGCTTTCGAGATTTACCTATTTTTGGACAATTTTGACCTTTTTTGGCCATTGTGACCCCAGGAATTATGTATTGGAAATGGCTTTCCATTATATTCACTTAACATAAGACTCCTTTGAAGGTAAAGGGACATGTTGTGATAGATTATTGAAGAAAGGGAATGCATTTGACTGATTACCTATTTTTGGAAATTTTTGCCCTTTTTTGGCCATTGTGACCCAGACTTATGTACTGGAATGGCTGTAATTTATATTTAC
Source organism: Ophioderma brevispina (assembly GCA_023653785.1). NCBI lineage: Eukaryota > Metazoa > Echinodermata > Ophiuroidea > Amphilepidida > Ophiodermatidae > Ophioderma > Ophioderma brevispina. Next base: position 7,157 of record JAMKCH010084248.1, read on the forward strand.
TTAAATAAGACTCCTTTAAGGTAAATGGACAATGTTCGGATAGATTATTTGAAGAAAGGAATGCATTTAGACTGACTTTTACCTATTTTTGGAATTGACCTCTTTCCTTGGCAATTTTGACCCCAGAATTTATAAATTGGCACCCCCCCCTCCCGAAGCCCTGCACCCCACCCCCCCAGCATATCACTTAAATTGACTCCTTGAAGGTCCCCCTATAATAACCACCTCCTCGCACTCGCCATGACCTGTTTAACGAGAAAGGACCACCCCCCCCCCCCCCCCCCCCCTCCCCCGCATTTCGACCCTGACCTTACCCCCTATTTTGGACCATTTTTGACACTTTTTTGGCCACGTTTTTAACCTAAAATAAAAATGTAGAAAGGCCAACACCCCCTACGTTGATGTACACCACTCACATGGTGGTCTGAATCCACTGGTTGCCCGAACCTTTACAACAAACAACGCCGGCAAACAACCATATTTTGTTCCTTTGGCTCCGGCCGTCATTCGAGACAATCACCAACGTAACTGTTGCCAAAAAATCAAATTTTGAAAATTGGGGGCGGTCATTCAAAATGTGCCATTTATTTGCATTAAAATGCAGCCATGCCCAATGGCAGGTTGAAAGGGACCTTTGATTTCTACACAACCGGGGCCGGAATAAACATTTTGCGATTCATAGCCAAAATTGATCATAGGAGGTTGTGCAGTCCATGAAATACATGACAAAAGTAAAAGTGATGATAATTTGGCACTAAACCAACAATTTGCACAGAATGGCCCACTATTTTGAAAGATAATAACACTACATATCGGTGACTAAGTGTTCAGAAATGTATGTTGGTCTGGGTCAAGACGGTTCTTTTAATATACAATGGCCAGAATTGCCTGAGGTCCTGGAAATTTATATACACGGCTATTTTTCAAGATGGCGACATCTCGTCTAATTAGTGTTTTCTGGTCAGGAGTTCAATAAAACTATTCTCAAAATGTAGGATGAATATAAAAGTGAGTTATCCTAACACGGATAGCGGGCTGCCGCATAGTTGAAATGGTCGCCGAGTGTAACAACAGGATGAAGTTGCTTTTCTACCTTGGTATATGGCAGGAAACAAGGCATACACCTGCTGGTGCACATAATTACACAACACAGATGTTCCTTCGTGTTATACAATTCCTTTAACCTTGACAAGGGGTATGACATTGTTTCCCGCCATATTACCAAGGTTTTAAGAAAAGCAATTCTGTTGTGACACTCGGCAGATCAGACCCGCCATCCATTATAGAAGGTCAGTGATCTAGGAGCCCCTGGTTAAATGACCCACTGTAATTTTTTAATGAGATTGCCACATATCGGTATCAGGCAGGCTAAAAAGGTCCCGGAATTAATCAATACAGAGTGATAGCATTTTGCCCTGTTTCGAAAATTTGCAAATATCTTATCATTTTTGTTCTCCCCTCTCTCCTTCCTTCTTTCACTCTTTCTTTTTTCTCTTTCTCCCTCTCCCTCTTTTTCTCTAATATCTTGGACCCTAACTTCACGGGGCCCGTGGACTTTGTCCATCCTGTCTTATGGTAGCTACGCCCTTGAATATAATATCTTTTGTATTTTCTTGGTTTTCTGCTTTGTCGAAGAATGCAGGTGATGCTACTTTACTTGATGGCATCATTGCTCATTTTGAAAATATCTCCTATAACCCAGTCAGAGAAAAGATCTGTCAATGACAAGTCCGCCATGCTCGCAACTACGACTGCGTATGTACGTGGGTCGTCAACGTTGTCGAGCGAATTTCCAACTATAGAGCCAGTGCAAGCGCACTATAACCACCATCTGTTCAATGAAAGAATCAAACCAAAGGCATTCCAATTCTTTGTTACTACAGCTGCAGTATCAAAGATTTTGCAATGAAAGAATCAATATGAAGGCATTCCACTCTTTGTTACTTCACGGCGCCCGGGCAATAGACATTGGTGTATGGAGATGTGAGTCGTCAACGTTGCTTATTATCAGAATCAACGCAGTGTAATTAATCTTCGGTGGAACATTATTTTTGTATGTCTTCTCTTTTATTGCCAGGCCCTAGCGGAGTTTCCGTAACCTGACCCATCTGACACACTTTTTTCTGATACACTTATGAATTTGGAAGCCCTAACGGAATAAACCTGTGCTTTATTCCGTGAAGGGTTTCCGAATCCATAAGTGTGTCAGAAAAACGTGTGTTAGATGGGTCAGGTTACGGAAACTCCCCATTTGTAGAGTGTATTTAGGCCCGGGAGTTTCCGTAACCTGAACCATCTAACACACTTTTTTTCTAGAATTTGGATATTAGACCAAATGGGAATTACACCAAATGGTGTTTGTGGTTATTAGACCAAACGGTAGTAGACCAAATGGGCATAAACTAGATGGGTATTAGACCAAATGGATTAGACATTCTGGTTGTTAGATAAATTGGATGTTTAGACTAAATGGTTATTAGACAAATTGGCATTAGACAATATGGGTTTAGATGAATTAAAGTAAGCCCAATGGCTATTAGACCAAATTGCAATAAACCATTTGACCCTGTACAATTCAAATTCACCCTTTTTATTGATTTTTGTTGTTTTTAACCTGTAACTCCAAGACCTTGGGCTGTAGATAATACAAACTGAACCTCTTGTGGAATCCTTATGGTTTGACAAATAACCTTGTATACTTTTTAACATGATTGGATCAATTTAAAGTTTTTGTCCCTTCTATAATCTTTGTCTTTTTTGGTCTGTTTTTTTTTTCAAAACGGGAATTTTTCCCAAAATAAAGCAGATTTTGCTAAGCAAAATTGGGGAAATTAAAATTGTAATCTTACATACAGTTTTAGAATTTCAACCCAAATTTTAATTTGCATAATAATTAAAAAAAAAACAGACTTCAAATATTGTTTTCGCAAGATGGCCATTTCAAATTTCTAAAACGTTTTTTTCGTGTTTTTTGGCCTAAACAATGCAAATGGGACACACATTTGAAAAAAGGGCTATGTTATCTAAAATTCATGTGTTTAGGCTTATTTCTGGTTAAAAAATAAAAATTGCTTGGAGGCAGGAATACCCAGAATAAACACACTAAAAAATCCAAGATGGCCGCCATTATTATGCAAATGAGATGACCTTGGTTTTTTTTATAGTTTTGTCACAAGTGTCAACATATCCAAATATGAAGTCTATGTGACCAATTAAAACTATATGGTAGACCATTGCCTTAAACCCAAATCAGCGCCCTTATGGGTAAACAGAATGATTTTAAAATAAAACCACCCCGGTGCGGTATTATTCAACATCTTGGTATTAAAAAGTAAGCTTTGAGTGAGTGACAATCATTGAGCGAGTGCACTAAATTAATACATGTAAGTATTGTGTGTATGTGTGTGTGTATATATTGAAAATCCGTTGTTTTTGTTTCGCCTTCCTTTTAGGCAGGGAAGACACATAGGGATCACTTTGTCCACTGCTGTTATGTGGTTGTTGTGAAAAAGGTTTAACATTTGCCTGTTGATATAGAGTATGTTGTTGTGAAAAAGGGTTCATAATTGCATGTAATATCCGTATAATGACTCAGAGATTTCGAAATATTATTTTTTTTGTGTAATAATGAAAAATAGTCATTTAGAACTAAGGATAGTAACCTAAAATGCACAATTCCGAAATTTGAGATGAATCGGATTTCTCGTTTTGATGCAGTAAACATTTATGTGTAGTATTACGTCCCATAGGATACTGTGTATAACAAAAATTCCGGATCCGGAATTTTATAACAAAGTTGTGATTTTCTATATGAAGGAATTCGAGTTAAGCTTAGCAATTTCACACAGTGATTAGTATATGGACAAGCATTGTGTACATGCAAAAAACACGATTTTTTTTGAAATTGAGGGCGCCCTCCTCAGGAAATCTCTGAGTCGGCCGTTAATGGATTTAAGCCAAACTTAAGTCATAGGTGCAACGTGAGATCCCTCATATGTTGATGAGGTCAAATGTCACATACCAAGGTCAAAGGTCATATGTGATGTCAAGCTGTAAGATTGGTTTATAGGTGCAACGTTGAATCCTTCATTTGTTGATGAGGTCAAAGGTCACATACCAAGGTCAAAGGTCGTGAGGTCAAGTTGTAAGATAGGCTGAAAATGTAAACTTGACCTCAATTGAAAAAATGAAGTTCAATTGGAACCAAACTTGGTTTATCGGTACAACGTGAGATCCCTCATTTGTTGAGGTCAAAGGTCCCATACCAAGATCAAAGTTGATGTGAGGTCAAATTGTAAGATAGGCTAAAATGTAAAATTGACCTCAATTGAAAAATTGCAGTTCAATTTGAACCAAACACGGTTTATAAGTGCAACGTGGGATTCCTCATTTGTTGAGGAGGTAAAAGGTCACACAACGTCAAAAGGTCATGTGAGGTCAAGTTGAAAATGTAAAATTGACCTCAATTGAAAAGTAGAAAACCCTCATTTGTTTATGCGGTCAATAGTCACATGTCAAGGTCAAATGAAGCCAATCATTCACAAACTGCAACGGCAGGCGACACAAGCGGTCCGATAACCGCGATATTGTTTTGTTTTTGTTTTTGCCGAGATTCAAATATTTTTTTATTAAACATATGAATCTCAATTTCAAACTGCGTTTATTGCCGATATTTCAAGATTTTTAGCGATACTTTGGTCGATAATCCGAGACTTTAAATGCATAATATAAAGAATCTTGACTGGTTTTGTCGCCGAATATTCTTTTGTAATTGATTTTAATGCTTTCATGTCTTGTTCGAATTATATTGCGTTCGCGGAGGGCTTATTATAGAATTTTAAAATTGCGTTAGTATATATTTTTGTTATAATATTAGATTGCGTGTGTGAATTATAGGCTTGATTCGAATCGGGGCGATTCGCCTTATATACATTTATATTGCTGTAATCTATAATAATACAAGTTTCCATCGAAATTCGTTTTTTTATCGACCGAGAATTCCATGGTGTTTTTTTTTTTCGCTTGAAAACCCTGTTTTTATTTCATTCGTAATTTTTGATTTTTGACACTGAGGCTAAAAGCCTGTGCAAATGTAAAAATTAAGACACATTATTTTGTTTTAAATTGTTAAGATGTGACACATATTGGGAAAAATGATCTTTATATCTATTTAGTAACGCTTGATCTACACATGGTAACCACCTTATAAAGCCACTCGGATTATCATCGAGGAACCTGGATTCTCGCCAATATCGCAATTTTCTAGCGAGAATCCAGTTAATTGGCTTATATTCCATATTTCTCTGGATAAAAAAACCCTTGGGATTCTCGATAGAGAAGCCTAGTTTCATCTCAGATAAACCTGTTTTTTTTTTTAATTGGAAAATCAGTTTATAACAAAATCCAGGTTTTCTTAAATAAGAAAAAACTTTGGTTCGTGTTAAAAAAACATGGTCATGCAAATAAGTCAAGTTTGTTTCGTTTGAAAACTTGGGTCTCGATTGATAAACCTGGATTCTTGGCCAGGATGTTTCAAGATTTGTTATCAACACTATGGGTTTGTAATAAAAAAATGGTTTTATATTGACGAGAACGCCATGCATACTTATCGATCCGATCGATAGTACAGTTTTTTTGATCGCAAAACCTGGTTTTTCGGCTATATCAATTTTCTTCAACCATCATGTTTATCATTAAGAATCCATTTTCATTTATTTTTTGAAAAACTAGTTTGGAGATCGATAAAACCAGTTCTTCGAATAAAAACGCTGATAGGAACTTAGGCCGCAAGTTTCTTGGGATAAACCCTTTTTTTTAAATAAAAAACAGGGTTATTGGCAAGACTCCAGGAGTAGGCCTACATCGGCGATATACTAAGTTTCATCAAAAACCATTATATCTCGCAAGAAAGTGTCATTTTGTATTGAAAAAAATCACGTATCCCATTCTATATCCGCGCGTAATTTCATTCACGCATTTGGATTTTCACTCCTTTGCAGTGAATTCCTGCCTCTTTTGGAGTGAATTTTACGAATTTTATATTTTGGGGAGTAAAATTCTATGTAAACCATTCTAGAAACAAAGCAGGTTCGGGCAGCTTGAAAGAACCATCTATTAGAATATATATATAATCAGAAGTAGAGGCAGGCCCGTATCCGGAATTTTGTGTGGGGGGGGGGGGGGGTGCGGATTTGCCAGAAGCGTACTTTGAGTACCACAACTCAAATTTTTCTCAGCTCGCAACGCTCGCCGGTTGAACCCAAATTTTTCCCGTCGTCTCCAAATTCCTGAAGACGGAGGGGGGGGGGAGGGGGATTAGTGGGGTGGACCATGTACCATACCATGGCATCAATCACAGCATTGACAAACAGTGTAATAACACAGCCATGCATGGATTAACAGCTCTTAGTCTTAATATACCATTCACCACAACCCTTAAAACAACATAATTTAGGCAGTACAAAATTTTACTGGACAAAACGGACCTTCATCATCGCAAAGCGGACCTCAACATGATTAAACGGACCTTTGTCATTTTTTAGGGGGTGCATCTCACCCCCCCTGGCTAGGGCCCTGAGTAGAGGCCTAGTTCGTCCAAGCTGCCCGAACCATTTTTACAGAACCTTTGACGTATTTAGACTTTAAAACGCGCTAGGTTCAAGTTAAAACTTCCATTTGCGCAGTGATTTGGTGTTAAAACAATTAATCATCACAAGCTTGTAAAAAACCCCTGCCAATTTTGACACAAGTTGGATCAAATTGAATCAAAATTTATCATTTTGAGACCGCCCAAACTTAGTTTTAAAGTTCACAAACATCTTGGTGATCTATCCTCTGACATATTTTTCCGTATCAAATGTGAAATTGGTGACTTTTTTGAAGCTTTTTCTTTTGTTTTCAGAGCAAATCAAAGAACGGTTTGTTTTGTCAGCATTTTTCTAGCGTTCTACGTTTTTTGTCGCCCAATGCTTGTGGTGATTTGACTCCACACGGAAAAAAAAAAAAAATACAACACAGTAGTGTTTTTTGTTAAGTTACCGGGTTGTTTTAATGTCAACTTATCGAATCTTCTGTTTTGACGATGGTGTGATTAAATAAACGTGCATATACTGATCAGTGCTTGATGCCTTCCAGATTATTGACAATTTATCGGACTTACTGACTTACTTGATTGTTTTGTATTGATTTGGTTGTACCTGAAAGCGATTTTGGGAGCGATATACGACATGCAAGCTTCAAGCAGAATATGCACATTTGTTAAGTTACAATTAACCACATTGATGTTTTCGAAAGGAACATTAAAAAAAAAAAAAGACTTGATTTTGAGATTCAGTTCTTTCAGCCGAGGCGTGCACACACTAGCAGTCACAACTGGGGCACGGAAATATCCCGTAACTCGATGCGCCTCATCTTGGATCACCTCTTTCCGGCAAATGTCGTAGTGTTCGGAAATGTCGTAGTGTCGGCCCTTCGTTGTTCCTGTACTTAATTCGAGAATCAGCGTATCACACTCTCGACATATCAGTACTAGTCAGAGGTCAAAGTTCAGTTTTGAAAAGAAAATGTCGGATGTGAAATTTATCACGTATTTGGTTCTAAGTTCGAGTTTTAAAGATTTGAGAGCGGAAATTTGGGAAATGTTGACGATCTACATGCCGATTTGAGATCGTTGCGGCCGTCCATAGATAACGGCTGGATTACCACGTGGATCGAGTGGTATGTTAGTATTAGGCTTTGGTTCTTCGAATAGGTGGCACACGTAAGGCAGTTGCGACATGCAGTCAAAATCGTCCCATTGATTTGGAGTTGCCTGTGCTGAGAATCGAACGCAGTTTTCTGCACCTCCCTGATTATCCGGTTGTGACCGTCCCCAATTCTTGTAAGACCGGGCATCAAGATGATTGTATGGGCGTCCGTTAGCAAACATATATGTACCTTCTCGCAGTCGATCGTTCAGACCAATCCACATACCTGGGGCAGGCTGGGTAAGAATAGAACTTTCACGCAGGAGTTTCATATAGTTATCTTCGGCTAAACTCTCAATAGAAGCTAAGTTACCGAGTTGGCTGCCTACACATGATGAAAATGACAAGCAGTGATCTCTCGCTGCTTCCCATGTTTTTGCCTGGGCGAAGTATCTGTAACAGCCCGCTGGACCGCTGGTCCATAGCGGTGGGCAAAAATGGGCGCTGGTGAGGGCGAAGAGCCCGACTAGACACAGTAGAACTCGTAACATCTTCAAGTTGCCTTTTACACGTTAATGCAGCCGGACTGTATCCTTGCAACAAGCTCAATGTGCACTCTGATTTCTTGATATCAACGCAAGTTCAGCAGCCGACTCCATGCCATGACTCAACTTTAAGGTAGTCAGTCACCGTCCCTGCAAGTTGCATCGGAAACAGGGTCAAAGGTTATACAAAGTGATCTGATTGGCTCGTGGTATACAGGATGTTCTCCCTGAAAGTTTTAGCTCACGGCCAATTTCCTTTAAAGTTTTGTTTATTGCCAATTATAACTGCAAGTTGAAAGAGGAAAAGGCCCTGGTTTCACAAAGCAAATGGCAATATACCACGATCATTTTTTTCAAGTGCAAGTCATATTTTTTTTTATTTATTTATGTAATTTTTTTTTGCCCATAAGGGACATTTGGTTTTGCTTTGAAGTTCCACCCCGATGAAAATAAACACTGGCTCTGATTTTTTAAAAAAGAAAACAAAAAGCAAACAGTGATTCATCAGAAAAAATAGGTGGTGGTTGATTTAATTAGGGACGGGAACCTTCGAAAGCCACACCGCCCTGGTAAGTAATCTTTTGCAATATTCGTGACATCCTGTCATTTGATTAGCCTATTCTAATATGATAAAACATCCATTGAAAATATAAAATAACGGGATGGTATTCTCAATGAGAGTCTGATTATAAACCAGGTGTGGCAGGAGATATAGTCCTACGGGCTCACAGTCCGGGAACAATGGTGAACAATAGGGCAATCGATTCAGTTGACTCTTCACGCAACATTAGTTTCACGCTTTATTCCGTTGTCGTCTATGGAGCCCAGACTATGATACCTGCCGGACTATGATTACTTTCACACCGGTGTGAAAGGAGATATGGTCCTCCGGGCTCACAGACCGGGAACAATGGTGAACAATAGGGCGATCGATTCAGTTGACTCTTCACGCAACACTAGTTTCACGCTTTATTCCGTTGTCGTCTATGGAGCCCCGACATGATACCTGCCGGACTATGATTACTTTCACACCGGTGTATAAATAATTATTGTACGGCGTTCTCGTACTCATAGTCCGGAACAATGGTGAACAATAGGGCAATCGATTCAGTTGACTCTTCACGCAACATTAGTTTCACGCTTTATTCCGTTATCGTCTATGGAGCCCCGGACTGTGGCCCCCGCAGGACTATATCTGCTTTCACACCGGGTCTAAAGTTAGACTCCCTTTGAGAATACCATACCAGTTAAGATTTTTCTTATAAATCCCTTTAATGCTGAAGCTGCTTGGTTCTAGCGGGTGGAGACATTTGTGTTTTTACTTTTAAAACAACATGGTTTAAGGAAAGAAGAAAAAAGATTGATCCGAAACGCATATACTATAGCTGCATATCCCCCGGGGGGCCACTTGTATTCAAAGGTGGATATGATGCGTGAACATGGACTTTCAAAATGCACCCTAAACACGTATTTTCACCGACTAAAAAACAAGCTAAAACATACCCTAAACAAGTATTTTTATCTGTTTTGATACCCTCAACAAGTACCCAGTGAATTGAATCGTAAATATACCCTTTATTATCTTGCTTTGCTTTAATTACCAAGTTCCGATTACAATATTTTGGATGATTTTGATCCCTGCTTAATGAGATATAACATGAAAATTTCAGGGTTAAGAAAAGCATACCCTTTTTCCCATATTTTGCTGTTTTGACACCCTACGCGCGTACATCGCCTGTTGCAAAAAACACACCCTTTTTACGCGTTTTCTTGTTCACGCATCATATCCACCTTTGAATACAAGTGCCCCCCGGGCTGCATATGAATTTGCCACGTAATACTGCCACGTGATCGGCCCAATTTTTACCTTTTTCAAACAAACAAACAAACAAATACGCGAGTACACTCTAAATTAAAAGGACACCTCAGATGGTGTTCAGGCTTTTAACAGCAAAAGTGTTCTAGAATTTAAACCTTTATATTGGAAATATTTCACATTATTAGCAGTATCCCGTCCAAAACACCTGGAAAAAAGGTAAAACATGTATTGTTACCCATGGCTTATAAATATTCATTGAAAACAACTGTTAAGAAATGAAACAACATTTTAACACTATGTTAAAGTTTGGGAACACTGTGTGTTGATATACTTGATTCCACCAAATTGATTAATAGGACATTTATTCCGTTTTAATATTTTAATCAAAAGTCGTGCTTTGCGTTTTCTTGCGCCTATACAGATGTTTATTGCTATTTGGTATAATCCTATTGATCTAATTGCCACATTTGGTCTAATTCAATTATTCGTCTAAACCCATCTTGTCTAATACCCATGTCTAATAACCATTTACTCTAACATCCCAATTTACCTAATAACCAGAATGTCTAATATTCACTTGGTCTAATACCCATGATAGTCTTAAGCCCATTTGTCTATTACCATGTGGTCTAATAACCACAAACACCACTATTTTGGTATAATTCCATTTGGAGTCTCATACCATCAAAGGTCTAATATCCATTTGGTCTAATATACATTTGGTTATTAGATCCAAACTGGTCTTATTAGTAGCCATCTGTCTAAGTTTTTTAAAAAAACATCCATCGGGTCTAATATCCATTTGGTTTAATACCCATTTAGTCTAGTATTCCAATTTTGCCTAATATCCATTTGGTCTACTATCTACTAGGGTCTAATCTCCACCCTGGGTTTCACAATGGTAGACTCACCCACACTGTACACTCACCCACTCTTTATTTAAACCTTAAAGCAATATTGGCAACTTTTTTTAAGCGCCACCAATTTCAAAATTTGATATATTTTGCACAGTTATGTGGTAATTGTCTAGGAAACTATACCTGCGAACGAGAATGCTAAAAAAGCGTATTTATCCACCAAAATAAGCGATTTTGTAATTAGAATGGAGGATCTCCCAGATTGGACTTAAACGGCAGAGCTGGAAATGCTACGTTTATGTCCGTCCAGTGATGAAATAGTGCCCAACTGAGAAAATCACCTCTAACTTTACTTGCCCGAACTATTAAAACAACTAATGGATTGGCGTAGAAACGTACATGGCACTATTTATTCCGGCTATTTCACATTGGAAGGCCGTTTTCAGCAGCCGTGAATTATATCGGGGATCCCCGATAATAATTATTCTAGTACCAAAATTCCTTCGTTTGTGACACATAGACATTTCGAGCTTAACCATCACAGGTATAGTTTACTAGCCAGTTACAATGCAATCGTGTAAAAAAATCTCCAAATTTTGAAAAATTGGTGGGCGCCATTCAAAAAAAGGTGCTAAAGTGCTTTAAGAACTCACCCCAACAATGTATGATTAACGTTACATACATTACATACATACATACATACATACATACATACATACATACAAACATACATACTACATACATACATACCTACATACATATACAGAAACTACATTGTAAGTTAAAATAACGGTTGATTTCATTGACTGAAAAATGCCTTGCCTGTATGAAGTTGAAATAAGTTGAAAATTGTTAACTAGATTAAAACTAAATTTGTTAAAGTAAATCTCAGAAATACTTTGTCCTTAATTTCAACCCAGGAGGTTATACCTACTTAAGGAAGTTGAGTTAACAAGTATCTATCTTCCGTACCTTGACATTGAAGTTAAGATAACGCTCGACCTATAATTTCTGCGGTGTTAATTTTCGTCTTCTTTCGCCAAGAGCAAAGTTGCTAGACTATGGCCTGCCCCGCTATGCTGTTGTCTTGTTGTCCCATCGAGGGGTTAGGGGGAAACCAAGTGTAATTCATAATAATTAGTAAAATCATAATCCGTCTGTTCCCGCAATAAAACGGCCATTTTTCTTGAAAGAATAAAAGTCACTTCATTTATTTCCCCAATCATACAGTGACCAATGGATACACTAGACTTCCGCAAAATCAATGAGCTAAAGATATTCCAATGAAACCGAGCTCAGTATGCGTTGGAGAAAATCACTTCAGATCCCTTTTCATCTGTGAGGGACAGGACCAGTGTTTATTTCAGGTGTTCCTTCACCCTCCTATTTTGACGAGTCTTAAGCTGTAATGACGTAAGCGCAGAATACTTATCCTCATTCCAAATAGATAAATCTTGAGCTTCTAATGCTTGTTTCAATACCTTTGACCATATTTTTCAAATACAAAAGACAACACACATCTGCAGAATGTTGCTTAACTTCATTTCTTAATCCAATTTACCTCCCTTTACCGGCGTTTTCCAGAAGAACTTGACCCTAATGTAAACTGGTATTTGTTACTCACCGAATCGTGGAGGTATACACCGGCTATACAATGGCTCCGCATACCGTGCCAGTGTAGTATCTTTAGTTATGGTTTGCTGTATGTCTAACATCTCATTGGTCACTGATATTGGGGAAAGAGAATTGAGGTGACATTTTATTATTTTCAGAAATGTGCCAGTTTTTGCGCGGAACAGACAGTTAAGATTATGATTTTCATAATTTTTATGAAATTACCTGGGTTTCCCCTAGCCCCGGAATTTGTTGTATAGTTTGTTTTTGGTTACGCCCCATAAGTCTATTTGTACTCGATCAGCATATATCTTTTTTTATAGGTGTGTTTCCGTTATGTTGTTTCAAGTTCACTTATTAGGCCGCATTTTCCGTGATTCTACACCGTTTCCGTCCTGTTTTTTTTTTACTTGATATCCTTGAAGAAATTTCGATTTAAAAAATCAGTTGATTCTGATCTTGCGTTTGAGAAAGTCGGGGTGAGGTTGTAGAATGTATGTCATTGTTTTTGTTTTTTTTTTGACATGGGGGGGGGGTGATGAAATTTTTTTGCATGAAACAGTTTTTGTCGACAAGATCCGTTACTAGCACATATATATGCGTTTTAACTAGAACAAAATGCGCGAGAAGCGCGCGGAAATTTACCATTTTTAAACTATTATGGTAAAATATGAGGTTATTGTGGTCAAAACAAAAAACACATGAACGGGCGTTAACCGGGGTGTGATCGTATTGACCATCACCTCTCATCAAAATATTGGGGTATACGCCCCCGGGATTGACGCCTATATGGATAACAAACTTTAGACCTATATATTCTTGATATCTATATATCATAAAATTAAGTTATTCCTGATGGCTTCTTTAGGTGATTATAATATTTCAATAGACTATTATTTATGCTTCTCAGATATGTGTAACAGTTTCAGTGTTTCAGTAAAGGGGGCAAGGCTGAGCTTATCACATTAGGAAACTTCATAGGCCACCAGTAAACAATTCCTTATAAGGTCAATAAATGGAGTTCTGCTGTATGGAGTTCAAAACCACAAGTCCCCAATAGGTGTGTCATTATGAGTTATATGCTTCGTCCTAGGTCAACTTAGGTGCATCCAGGGGCCTTTTATTAAAATGCTTTCCTTTTATATATGCACTCTTGATTCCTTGCTAAAACGTGAAATGTTATACTGAATTAAAAACCATACATTCTAAATGAAGGAAGGTAGGGATTCATAATTTCAAGAAAGGTAAAGGGTCATGCGTAATAGTGGACCCCATATTCTGGTGACGTCATAAAACACATGATTAATGTTTAACAAATCTGTGAAGATATGGCAAGTTTTGCCAAAGAATGCTTTGGTGGTGTTACCCGGGGTGTTACCGTCTTCAATTTGAGCTTATTTTTGAACGCCGTTTTCAAAAGGTTATAATGCATTGTAAAAATTATTTTAATTAACAGATTAATCTGGTATAACCAGCAGCGCAGCGCATATCGTCGTGGACATGACATACTTTCCGTCTGATTTGTGATTCTGGATTGCATTTATGTACTCCTTAATTGTATCCAAAATAAGTGAAATACCTCTCCTACAAAATAGCCCTGCAGATAACACCCTTTGTTACAAATGAGTTTCACAAACAATCGAATGCTATTCTATCGTTAGTGTGTCCAATATTCAAAGCAAACCAGATTAATTGTGAACTAATACGTATTCCTGGGACAAAGAATTGCTACTTCTGGACGTCGTGATCAAAATCGATAATAGGTCGGGTTTCGATCAATCGTGAAATGATACTTCTGAGGGATTTGGCGAAACAATGTGGATAGCACTGTCCAACTGGTGTTTAGCGTGAACGCCATCGAAGTCGTTTGTGGGATTGGTTTCCACGCACTAAACAAACCCGCGGGGCAACTAAGAATAATTCATTTGTTTTATTGTGCACAGTATGGCCTTAAAAATTATATTATGTTTTATATAAAACTAAGTCATTTTCCATCAGCTTGGGGTCAAACGCAACATTAAATCAGATATTCCTACCTGTTTTGGTGCAAAATTTCATTTTTGCACTTTTATACACGGACGTGTCCTTTGGAAATGAATCAATGAACTTCATTGTGAACTCATACTAGTTATTATTGTACTAATGTTGAACCAATATAAAACAAGAGAGCAAAGCTATCCATTCGTATATACCAACATCGTAAGCATCAAGCCGCTGCTGCGTGTCTCGTCTTTATTGTGTTTTCTTCTTCTCCACTGTACAATCGGCATCGATTAAAACAAGACATATACCACCTCCTGTTTAACTACAAAGTTTAGAAATTGTGTGAGGGGGTTCTTTAAAAACTGTTTATCATCACTTTTATTGTCATCAGTCACTGTTTATTTGATTATGGTTAATGGCACTCCCCAGAGTAACTTGGAGTTGAAACGAGGCATTCACCCCATATTTCTAGTCGTCTCGTTGTTAAAAAACACGAGATTTAGGATTTTAGGGAAGAAACACTGTTTTGATTTTGATTTGGTTTCTCCCTCCCTGAATTAAACACTTTGCCCTTAATCGGGACAGTCACCCCCTCAAAATAATAATAGCACCCCTATGTTCCCTATTCCCTCGTTTTATAGGCATCACAACCTATCTTTCTATAGTGCCTCGGTTTAACGACGAAGTTTTGCTATTGAGGGAGTGGACACCAACTATCTAAAACGAGCAACCTCTGGATGTGGGACCGCTCCCGGAATATTAAACTTTTGCAGTTGAAAACGAGGTCTGCCCCTTCGCACAAGAAGTAAAATCTTAATAAACGTGATATGTTGATAACTATCCAGACACTTCTTAGTAGGGTTATAAGCAGAATCCCATTTTAGAAGTTTGGGGAAAGAAGGTTTGAAAATGTTTTTTTTCTATAGTTTGAAGGTGCTGAATCAGATATTTGGGTCCAACCTCTGGGGAAATGTGAGGAACTTTTGTTAAAAGAGGGGGTAAAATTATATAGGGGTAAATTTGAAATCAAGTCAAATTGGTTTAAATTTTACACCAATTTTTGTTCTCATTATAGGGTTTAAAAGGGTATAGTTTTGTCTAGGTTCCTGCCTTTTAGTTAAGCCATGTAAGCCCTATTAAACGTTCACGGGTAAAGCGGTACCCACGTGTTTCCGATTTTTTTGAAACTTATGTCCAAATGTTTGTCTTGCCTATTTTACAATGTTGGCATTCGGTTTTCCGTAATTAGTGGCAAAATGTACGAAGGTTACATGGGCAAATTGTATACAGAGCTGTCACCCAAAGAATTGAATTAATTTCTTGCAATAATTTGACAACCGTTTTGACAAAATCTTCGCATTTGATTTTTTTTGCCCCCAGAGGCCTTGACACGCTACAGGGGTGTACGGTGTGACTAAAGGTCCGAACCTACACAAACTATACCTTTTTTGTAATCCTTATAATGAGACAATACATTGGTGTACATTTAAACACATTTTTACTTTATTTCAACTTTACCACTGTACTAATTTTACAAAGTTCCCCTGTTTTACAAAGTTCCCCACATTTCCCAGAGGTTGGACCCAAAAATTCGGATTCAGCACCCTTCAAATTATAGAAAAACATTTTAAAACCTTTTTCCCCAAACTTCTAGAATGGGAATCTGGTTTATAACCCTACTATATCATTCGTGGATGACAGACTCTCATTTGATAGACTATCACATACACTATCGTTATATCAGATGCACTATGAGTCTATGAATCTCTCAGATATACCAAGCTTGTTTATACTCTCATTGTGATTTCATCAAAAGTTACCATGCCAAATAGGGGTCGTCGCATTTTAACTACATTGATGTGAATGCTCGAGACATTCGGCAGCCTGCAGGATCCATCTGACATCACCACAGATAGGGAAATTTGACGCTACATGGTGAACAGCATCTCGGCTGCGGCCGTTATATAGATATACTCTCAATACGCTATCAAACTAATCTGATAGACTATCGAACTATGTGATTGACTGTCAAATTTGATAGACTATCATACACTCTCAGTTGTGAATGATAGACTACCATTTGATAGACTATCACATACACTGTCATTACATCATATACATACCACGTCAATCTATCAGATATAGCAGACTTGTTTATACTCTCATTACACTAGCCAACTATCCAGATATTAGGTTAACTATTCGGATAGACTATCAATTTTTTCGGTCTATCAATCTCTCAGATATAGGGTAATTCCATGCAAAGCACCAAGGTGTGGAACCCACCCTCTCAGATTTGTCAAATTTGCAGTAAAAGTATATTATTTGATGGCTGCTACAGGAGGAGTGTCAAAAGAAAATTCCAAAGTCCATCCTTTTGAATTATGGTCTGTCAAAGTTTAGATCCGCGGGACCATAATTAATGTAGCATCTTGGTGGCCGTTTTCTCATTTAACATGTGTGATCTTCATTTTTCTTGTGACTACTAACAGGTCTAACAAGTCTTTGGAGATAATATATTTTATAGTTCTTATAAATTTGACAGAGGGTGAAACGGGGCCCCTTGAACTGTCTGGAATTGATTTTCGTGATTTTTACAGACTATAAAATTGTGATTCCGTAGTTATTAGAAAAAAAGGTGTCTTTAATGCTATTTATATTATCTAGGCTGCCACTTGTTGCAACAAAACAAAACAAGAAGAATTTCTTGGGTCCCCTCATAAAAATAGGCCTTCAAAATAGTTGCCCAGCTAAAAATGGGACCATTCACATAGAGGGTTTCTGTAATAAATTGACGCGTACACTGCATATGAAGTTCTAGCATTGAAAGATTTTAGCATACGCTATTACAAACATGGCGATATGAGTGTTGCGTTTGTATTTTTTTGTCTTCTGTGAAAAATGTGGATTACATATCAAGCAAAAATTGGCTCAGTTTGGTTTAAAAATTGCTGATTTCAGAATCCTTTCACTAAAGTTATTTTGGGTTTTTGTTTTTTATTTCATATAAAATTAAAAAAAAAAAAAAAAAAAAAAAAACATGTCCAAAACAATATCATACAGACATGATAAGTGACCCAGTTCAATTTTTCTAGCACTTAGTCAAAGTTTGTGCTTTTTCCAGGTTAAGGTTTCTGGGAATCTTCCGGCAACTTTTTTAAACCATAATGGGCCAAACTTTTCGTGCTATGGCAATTCCACATTTTTCACCGAAGACATCAAGAATACAAAACAAAACTTATTCCCATGATTTATAGTATATGCTACATTTTTTCAATGGTATATAGAAATTCATATCTGGTGTACGCGCCAAGTTAGCGGCTCTATGTGTGGTCCAATTTCATTCGTTTTCATGCTGCGGCGGCCAAAAACTATTTAAGTGCCTATTTTTAGTAGGGGGCCACGAAAAATACTACTTGTTGTGTTATTGTTGCAAACAAGTGGCACCTACTGAGAATATAAAGTTTTCCAGTACCAAATCACAATTTATAGCTGCAAAAAAAAAAAAAAAGAAATGAACAGGATGAGGTGTGAAAGGGGAAGGGCAAGGGGGGGCGGGGCCCATGCCCATATGGCCCCATTTCATTATTTACCCCATCAATTTAATGAAACATAATTTTTTTTCCCAGAAGCATTGTTAGACCTAGCTACTTAGTAGTCACAAGAAGAACAATGATAGATATCACATTGTTACTTACTGAGAAAAAGGCCACCAAAGTGCTTAGGCCAGGTAAAGAAACTGAGTGTCCACCGTGAGAGAGTGTCCAAGCTACCATAGCAAACATGGACGGAATAAACCGTGACCTTGAGACGAGACCATTTGGTTAACAGTGCTGAAACAAAATAAGCTTACATAACAGCATTATATGGAGAACACAATAGGACAGGGGGTGGTAGGACACTCGTAATACGGACAAGTTGTATTTACAACCGGGTCTTAAAACGTTGAGAGCCGTACTTCGAAAACGGATTGGAATTGAAATTTCCTGTTGACCTCCTCTGTAGTACCATAACATGTACCTTTGTTGCAATTTGAACAAAATCTGAGAGGGTGGGTTACACACACCTTGGGTTTTGGCATGGAAGACCACATATCACACTTGTTTATAGTATCAATACGCTATTAAAATATCTGATAAACTTTAAAAATATGTGATAGACTATCAAGTTTGATGGCACTAGTGGTCTATAGACCAGTTAAACATCCTACGTCACTTCTTTTGTTGCTGCGAATCCATGCCTGTGAATGTTAGCCCATAGTATTAAAAAACTCTAAACGTAACAATGCCCATGTGTGTAACAGTCAGGCCGACCGATTCAAGCTACCAGGCCCTAACATGTTTACCAAACATTGCTGTTAATGGGTCTATCTGTCTATCAATTACAGATATATCCCGCTTCTTTAATACCAGATCAATACGCTATCAAAACTGTCGATTTGACTATCAAACAATCTGATAGACTATCAGATTTAATAGACTATCATACCCTCTCCAGTGAATGATTAAATCTCAACAAATGGATCACTTTCAAAATATTCAGATACACTCACGACCTTTAGAAAACCGGGATTATGCAGAACAGATGCGCGCCATGGCCTAGCATGCTTTCATGAATGTAACGATATCGATCGAAGGGCCTTTGAATTCAGGCGTCACATTTCCGAACACAGCTGGGCATGCGGGCGGCTCACTGCCAGCCTTACCGCATCTGCTAAACCGTTTTCTAAATGGTCGTAACTATAATTTTGTGAATAGACTGTCATTTGAGTATCAAATAGACTATCAAAATATCAGACTATCATGATATATCAACGTAGACTATCAAATATATTAATGGTAGATGATAGTTTTGCATGATATTTTAAAAAAAAAGAGACACAATTTGATAGACTATCAAAATATCAGATAGACTATCATGATATATGAACAGGAAGACTTTCATGATATTTTGAATGATATATCAATTATTGTTTTGAATGATATTTAATAAAAAGACCAATCCTGCACCGTACTGACACGCGTTCGAAGGCGAACCCGCAGTCGTCGGGTATCAGGAAGACGATCTTCAATAAGAGGATAAATTGTTGAATGTCGAGATTACCAAAATCGCGTGGAAGTTTGAACTATACCTTCATATTGGAGGCTGTTTCTCAAATCGTATACGGTACACAAAACAATGCAATGATCGGAATACAGCAAAGGATGGACAAGAGAATCCTGAATAAAAGTCATTGTCAAGTCGAATTATTAACTATGTCAATAGTAAGACCGTGCTTAAATGTGTTGGGAAAAAGTGATGGGAAAAGTGAATGAGAAACGTTAACGGTGCAATGAGAGATTTTGAGGCACCCAAATATTGTGTCATAATAGTAAATTCATATAGATTAGACAACTCAATAATTTCTTACCTTGTATTTGGCTAAAGAAATGTCTTAAAAGAGAGAAAAAAGGTGATTTTGATATGCCCTTGCATATTTCAATATAAAACATAGGCTGAATGGTTTGCTCCTATACGAAATTATAAATTTCACAATTTTTGTACCATAGACATGATAGAAACATTTCTCAGCTTAATCCTTTCAGATGGGGATATTTTTGATGGAAAGCTTTACATCAGGACAAAAATCATTACTTTCTATTTTTTAGGGACACCTGATATGTGAAATCTGTTGTTGGACCTTTAAGAGACCCGTTTATTTTGATTATCAACGTGACTATTGAAATCCAAATGACCGGGAGTTTAGTACAAATTCAGAGTGATTATACTTTCAGGAAAAAGGGTTCCGCTTAGAACATTTTTACCCCTCTATAGAATTTAAAAGTTCTATATAGAAGTTCTATATAGAACTTAAAAGTTCTATATAGAAGTTCTATATAGAACTTAAGGTTCTATAAAGCACGTTGAAATTTATTTTTTTTATTTTGTTAAGAGTTAAGAAAAGTTAAGAAAGTCATAATTTCCTTGATTTAAAAGACTGTTCTACAAAGAACCTTTGAACGGTTCTTTTAAGGTCTTACAACAAGCATTTTGGCTAAAGAATTTATTTATAGAACCTTAGGGTTACACAAGATAAGTAGAATTAAGATTTTTTCTGAGTGTAGCGACTGGCTGTTTTTAAAGTTCAGCACTTTTAAAAAGTTTTATCATATCAAAATATTGTTGACGAAACCGCGAACGAACGATAACAAAGATTATGTCAATGCCATCTCAGCCACAACCGATAAGAGCATCTATTATTGTAAAGTTGAAGTTATGTCCGTGAACTTGTAGAACGATTTCTACTCTCTTCCTAAGACGATAACACGGTTCAGTTCGGTCGTCCTGGCCCGCATGATCTTGTACCTATAATTTTTTTTTTCAAAATGCAACAAATTGTCTATTTGTTTTTCGTTTGTAATTGTTCTAAAGGTACGTGTCATGAGTGTGTAATCATTTCATGCTGCTTGAACTTTTAAGAGAAAAACGAAATCAAAATCCATTCAAACAAGACAAAATAAAGGGAATAACAAAATCAACCTAAAGAAAGAAAAAGGAAACAGAGACAATCATAGGAGAAGAAAGAAAGAGAAAAAAGAGAAAAAAAGAATTGTCGATACAATTTTGGAAATGTTTTTATTTGTATATGCTACTCCATTTTGGTGGCACGGGTTAAAAGATCTGTCTATTGGAACACGCGATTTGTGAGCTCCCATGCATATTAGTTATATTTTTGCCGTTTGCCCTTTCTATCACTAAACATGTTTACCTGTATGACTTCCGTGTAGCAATGTCTCCAATAATAGAACATTTAAAGGGACATAATGGCATGAAAAATTGACATAATGAAAAGGACTCTTACTGAAATCACTTCCATGAGTTTGAAAACAATTTGGATGTTTACATTCTGTAAAAACAGTAAAAACAGGAAGAGTTCGGGGGAGGGGAGGTAGGCGGTTTGTGGCAATTTCTGGAACATAAAAGCAAGGTGTTCACATCCCTGACAGAATTTACAGTCTATCTAGCATGTTTTGCGACACAATTGAAAAGCATTCAGACCGGGATTCAGGCATTGTGCTTTAGGCTTGTAGTAAGATATTGATCTGGCAAGATGGATTAGCCGGGATTAGCAGATAATACAATAGCAATGGTCGGTGAGCTGATGACAACATGCTTTTCAAGTTTGGTAAATGCCGGCAGTAATGTCAGTATCCTTGTTCCAGAAATTGCCACAAACTGCCACCTCCCCACTGAAACTCTTCCTGTTTTTACAAAATGTAAACATCCAAATTGTTTTCAAACTCGTGGAAGTGATTTCAGTAAAGGTCCTTTTCATTATGTCAAACTTTTTCATGCCATTATGCCCTTTAAACACTATGCCTTGTCTACAGACGCGGTTTAAGACACTTGGCGATACACGACGTCTTGAGACAAATCGCAAATATGACATGTTTCAAAACTGGCCTCAAAGGACATGTCATGCTGAAGTGTCTTGTGTGGAGAAACGGACTATTTAAGACATGTCATACTTTCGTGTCCTCTACTTTGACATGTGACTCGCGAGAATGATTTTACAATAAAACATGTCTCAGAAATGGCATCCAAACATATCTTAATTATGTTATCTTTTACTGAAGTGATGGCAAAATCCAAGGCATACCTAAGACACTATTTTACAGTGACACGGATAAATGAAATTTGCACGAGAGAATTCTTTAGTTTGTTGTCTTTTAAAAACCTTGTTTTGAACCTAGTTCAACAATGCTTTTTTAAAAGAAACTATGTTTGGAACTTGTATTAAACACCCAATGCTTTTCCAAACGTCTCAGCTCCACAGAATTTTACGGCGGTTCACATAAGTAGCTGTAGCAGTAACAGTAGTAGCAGTAGTAGCAGCAGCAGCAGCAGTAGCAGTAGCAGTAGAAACAGTAGTAGTAGTAGTAGTGGCAGTAGTGACAGTGGTGGTAGTAGTAGTAGTATACTAGTAGTAGTATTAGTAGTAGTAGTAGTGTATTATTATTATTAGTAGTAGTAGTAGTAGGCCCCATGTCACAGGGGAAAATGTCCAAAATTTACAAGAATTGACAAAATCGACTAAAGTTGCGCAAAGTTGCACAAACTTGCTCGAACATTGTACAAAGTTGCACAAAGTTGCCTAAGCATTATACAAAGTTGCATAAAGTTGTGTCAAGTTGCATAAAGTTGCCTAAACATTATACAAAGTTGCTCAAAAATGTATAAAGTTGCTTGTCAACTTTTGGCCACTTTGTGTAAATTTATGCAACATTACGCAACTTTCGTAAATTTTGTCGATTTTGGACAACTTTTGACGTTTTCCCCTGTGACATGGGGTCTAGTAGTAGTAGTACTAGTTGTAGTAGTCGTAGTTAGTAGTGGTAATAGTCGTCGTCTTAGCTTCGTCGTCGTAGTAGTAGTAGAAGAAGAAGCTGACGACGACGACGACGATGATGACGACGATGATGACGATGACCCCTTCTTACTCCCCTCCAGTTTGCCTAATTCAGTTTTTTTTTTTTTTTTTTTTTGCCCCATGTCACAGGGGAAAATGTCCAAAATTTACAAGAATTGACAAAATCGACTAAAGTTGCGCAAAGTTGCACAAACTTGCTCGAACATTGTACAAAGTTGCACAAAGTTGCCTAAGCATTATACAAAGTTGCATAAAGTTGTGTCAAGTTGCATAAAGTTGCCTAAACATTATACAAAGCTGCGCAAAGTTGCTTAAAGTTGTGTAAATAATTTTCAAAGTTACACAAAGTTGCTCAAAAATGTATAAAGTTGCTTGTCAACTTTTGGCCACTTTGTGTAAATTTGTGCAACATTACGCAACTTTCGTAAATTTTGTCGATTTTGGACAACTTTTGACGTTTTCCCCTGTGACATGGGGTCTAGTAGTAGTAGTACTAGTTGTAGTAGTCGTCTTAGCTTCGTCGTCGTAGTAGTAGTAGAAGAAGAAGCTGACGACGACGACGACGATGATGACGACGATGATGACGATGACCCCTTCTTACTCCCCTCCAGTTTGCCTAATTCAGTGCATCCTCCGTCGTCAACCCAACCCTCATACTATCCTCCTCCATTTACTTCTTCCATGTCTTCTTTGGTCGTCCCCTCCTCCTCGAACCGCCCACCCCGAACTCAAGGGCCCTTTTAAAATATTTATTTTATTTATAACATTTGGCAAAAAGCACAGGCAAGGGCCCAGTAGTGCTGACAAAAGCACTAAATTAAAGGGAAGCCTTATAAACACCAACATTAAATACAGGGAACTAAATGAAGAAAAAAATGTTAAAAAGACAAAACAAAAAAGTATAAAACACTTAGACCTGGAGTGTCCTAACAGCTGCCTTGAAAGCAGGAAAGGAGGCACAAGTCACAGATTGTTCAGGCAGATCATTCCACAACTTGGGCCCATGGTGGAAGAAACTTCTCTGACAAAGAGTGAGGCGACTGAATGGTGGATAGAGGGCACGAGAATGTAATCACATCTGGAGTTGGCACGAGAGTGAGGAGTAAAAACATTGGGAGCAGAGGAAAGACCCGCAAGAATTTTGAAGACATGACAGACGGCAAAAAAATCACGCCGAGCCTCAAGAGACGGCAGGGAAGTTTGGAAAAGGAGGTCATCATGTTCAAGATTCCAAGACTGCAAAATGGTCCGACATGCAAATCTCTGAAAAGATTCCAAGCGATTGGATAGGGTCTTGTTAAGTGGGTGCCAGGCCGTGCTGCTGTATTCTAATATGGGACGAACCAAGGAAATGTACAGGGTGCGACGAAGATTTTTAGGAGCAAGATGGAAATTTCTATGGATCAGGCCAATGATCTTCCGAGCCTTTTTGCAGATGGCATCTATATGTACATTCCAGGTAAGTTTGCTGATAATGTGGATCCCAAGGAAGGTGATGTCACTAACTTTGTCAATGGGCTGGTTGTTGAGATAAAATTGTAGGTTTGGGTATGGATTGTGCCTAGTAGATATGACCATGGCTTTGGTTTTCTTAACATTAGCTTGAAGGAAGTTGGATGTAAACCAATTAAAGACTATGTTAATGCAATCTTGAAAGTCGATAGTATCTTGGGTGTTATTAATTGGTTTGTACAAAGTGGTGTCATCTGCGTATAACACTAATTTGCAACCTGAAGAAAAAGGGATATGACAGAGGTAGTTAAAGATCAAGAAAAGGAGAGGCCCCAGGACAGAGCCTTGGGGGACTCCTGAAAGAACATGAACAAGGGAAGAAGTACAGCCAATTTCGGCCACGCACTGGATAGTAACCCAAAAGTAAACATATTTTAAGCAAATCTGTGAAAATTTTTTAAAGAAGCTGATTTCAACTGATTTTGGTAGGTAAAGGTGTCAACATTTACCAAAAAAAGTGAGTTATCGTAGGGGGTAGCGAAATTGTTTTTTTCGGGAATCAAAGGTCAATAACAGAGGTCAAATTTTGAAATTGATCCAATCATGTTGAAAAGTATACCAAGTTAATAGTTTGATCATAAGGATTCCAAAAAGGTATAGTTTGTATTATCTGCGGCCGAAAGTTTTTGGAGTTATAGGCTAAAAACAGCAAAAAATCAATAAAAATTGTCATTTTCAGTTGTACAGGGGTCAAATTTTAAAATTACTCCGATTTGGATAAAAAATGGTGCAAATTATAGATGGATCTCATAGGATAAAAATAAGGAATAGTTTTGAGTGTCTTAAATGCTTTACTTACCGAAGAAGGGGGAAACAAGGCCAAGCCCCATTGAATGCAATGGATGTTGACCTTTGGTTGGCCTTTATCAAAGGCTTTTGCCAGATCAAAAAGGGCCGGGCAACGGCCACATCATTGCGTGCTTCGAGGGCATTGTGCCAGTCCGAGATGACCGTGACATCAAATGTCACCATGGCACCAGCATGGCACCAGAGATACCATCCACACCAGCAGCAGATGAAGAATTGTGAAGAAGAAGAAGATCAAAAACTTCCCCTAGAGTGCACAAAATAGAAGACAGATTGGCTGGAGGAGGGTAAATAGAAGACAATGAATTGTCAGAGATATCAACATCATCATGGTTGAAACATTCAGCAAAAAATTAGCTGAAGAGATTAGCAATGTTTTGCGGTGTGTCATTGTATTGCATGGTATCGGGAATTGATGGACCACCCGACAAAGACTTCACATGGCCCCAAAAACGCTTACTGGGTGAGCCACTATCAGCAAGAGAAGCAAGGTAGGATTTTTTTGCACGTTTGAGTAAGTTTGATAATCTGTTTCTTAGACATTTGTACTTATCATAGATATCTAACCGCTTAGTGGATTTCCATTTCTTGAACAATAGATGTTTTTTCCTGATTAACTTACGAAGATCACTAGACAACCAGGGCGGGTTTTTAGCTCTACAACGAATGGTTTCCTGTGGTATACAGTCATTCATAGTTTGCATAAAAAAGTCATGAAAACGCTTCCAGGCACAATCAATGTCAATATCACGATTCAAGCGAAGCGAAATGAGGATAAAATTGAATCCCTTCTCAGCACGTGTCCATACCATCGTACACCATTCGCCTTTACCAACCGGTCCACCGTTTCTTCCAAACCCAACATCTACATCATATTCTCAGCCTTCTTCCTATCCATCAACTTCACACCACACATCGCTCTCACCATCGCTCTCTCTCTCTGTCCTTCTCAAAATCCACATCTCATTTTCGCTCAGACACATGTCTTATTCCCTTACTAGTATAGTCCCTGAAGAAGAAATGCACATACTACGTGGAAAAAATTGTTATTGAGCTGATTTTTTCACCAGACATGCAGAATACATCATATAACAACATATCCAAAATCCCCATGAATCCCCTTTGGGGAAAAAATATCCAAGATGGCCGCCAAAATAGCTGAAATGGCATATAATTAGCCATATCTTGGCTTCTCAAGTAGATGTGTTGATGGCTTTAGTCTAAATCTAAATTATCCATGTTTTCCTTTATTTTGAAATTCAAAATGGCTGCCATTACATATAATTTGCTTTATCTCATTTTCAGAACAAGGAAAGAGGGATAAAGAAACAAATCAATTATATCTAAATAAAATATATATAAGCGAATAATAAAAATGACAAGAAATAATTATAAATGAATAAATATGGACATAAGTGAATAAATAGATAGATACAAATAAATAAAGAGAAATTTTGTAAAAGGGCTAGGGACGAGTACAAAAGATGCAACCTGAATTATGTAATAGGAAGTCCTCTTGAGGTGTTTTCACACCCAAATGTTATTTCTCCCAATTTCTGGGATTCATCTTTTATATATTTATTTCACACTACAGTTTCCATTTCTGGTACTTGGTTGTAAAAATAGAAATATATATGGCCTATTGTTTTGACCATTTCTGGCAAGACGTGTGTAGGCCTATAATCATGCCTTTATATGTGAACAGTATGAAAAAAACTGCATTATACTAAACTTTTAAAACAATTCTTTCGAATGAGTATTATATTGAGCGGCGTACTGGTTCTCATTATGCATTTTGGGGAAATTGCATTCTGATTAAGTTCAAATAACATAACATCCAAGTCATTTTTTCGAATTGACTAAAGATGAACTAAAATTACTACTATTTGGTAATTAGAACAATCCCTTTTCGGGATTATTGCTTTAAAACAACCCTCCTATATATGCGGCAGTTTGACCGAGCTTCCTTGCAGGAGACTATAAAGGAAAGTATATGTCAGTGAGAAGATAATTATATGTAATTGCAGCAAATTGGCAGCCATTTTGGTGGCCCTTTTGGATTTTTGAGTTAAGGAAAACATCAATGATTTAGATTTAAACAAAAACTGAATTCTTTGAACCTCAAAATATATTTAAAAACATGAGATATAGCTAATTATATAAAATGACGGCCATTTTGGATTTTGACGTGAAGGAAGTCATGCATCAGTGATTTAGATTTGTACATAATTGGATTCTTTGACCCCCAAAACATATAAAAACACACTAAAATCATCAACATCTACTTTAAAAGCTGGGAAATGGCTAATTTGGCGGCCATCTTGGATAAAATTTGTCCCCAAGGGGGATTTATTGGAATTTTGGATATGTAGTTGTATGATGCATTCTGCTTATCTGGTGCAAAAATCAGCTCAATAACAATTTTTTCCGGGTCAAAACCCCCGGGGACCACACTATACAGCATCACCGATCTCATATAACTCTTATACACCATTTCTTTCATCTTCGAAGGAAATCTTCCCGTCTAGCAACTGTCCACATTCCCTTAACTTCACCCACCCAAACCTGACTCTAGTTGTCACAGCGTCTCAATCCACCATTTACACCTGTCCCCCAGGTGCGAGAACTCCTTCACCGATTTTACATCATCAACTTTTCGACTTGTTCCACCATCCATCCAGCTCTTTCGTCACATCTTCTGCACACAAAATCTCTTGTCAAGCTTGGGGTCACCCTCTTCATCTTTGAACATAACATAACATAACATAACATAGCATATTATAACATAACATAATTAATATTTGTAAGGCGCTATTTCAATTAGATCATATCGCACAAGACACAGGTACAACTTAGCACGGAAAAGGCGAGTCTTAAATCGGCACTGGCGCCTTTTCAGAAAATATGAAATTTCTTCAATTTGCTCGCAAATGATAGTCTAGACCATTGGAAGAATAGAGATATATTTTACACATAAAATAACATACTCAAAAACAGATAGGACATTAATAAGAGGCGAAAGTCATCAAATTTAACTTTTAAGTTTGCCGTAACTTTACTCAACAAATGTGTCCTATTACATGAATATCATAGACTCGTACTCGATATTAAAACCACAAAGGTCACAGACCTGTCAAACAAGGTGCACGCCATGGGAATCAACTCTGGTGTGTGCTTTCTTTTGTTAAACGCCATTTCCTCGTCGTCTCCTGAATTAATGTCGCCGGAGTCATTAATTATAAAATCGTTGTATTTACCCATAAGCATACTGATTTGGGCTTAATAATTTCAGGTGAGTGCTAATGTATATAAAAGCTTTACAACCATGTAAAAATATCAACTTTGAAAAATCTAGAAAATAATATAGTATTTTTCAACCGAAAGTTGTTCGCGTTATGAAAAGAATTAAAAAAAACCGCTATACTATGAACGATTATGGAGGCGCAGTATTTTTAAATGTGCCAGTGTCTCTTTAAGGTAGCTACGAAATTGAGAGTTTCTTTAAAAGTACCAGGGAGCTTGTTTCATGTTTGTGGACCAGCAGCATGAATGATTTCTGACCCAATACCTTATTTGTTTTAAGGATGTTTAGGCGGGTGGTGCCCTGAGCAGAACGATAAGTTCTCTGAAGAGCATAAGGTGAAAGAATCCGGTTCAGAGTTGTCCATACATTTAAAAACAAAAAGGCACAGTTTGAATCCGCTCTTTTATGGGTAGCCAACGGAGTCCTTGGAGTTCTGTAGTAATGTGATATCTTTGATAAGGGGCAATCTTTGAATCCTGTCAATACTATGTTTCTGTAGCACCTAAAAGAAGAAGATTTCAATAGTCGAAACAGAGAGGATTACCAAAAGCCCTGACGACATGATGGAGAGTTTCTTTATCAAGGTATCAAATATAATTTACCCAAGTACGAGCAATACCAACTGTAGAGCATCTCGAGCTGGGCGTTTCGACGTACTCTGCATTTAGTGATTCATAAATAAAAAAATCTGGACAACATACTGTTGAAAATTTTGCTTTGCGATGGAATTTTGTTGTACTTTAGCGTGATTTTGTTAATTTGCTCTATCCTCTGTGAGAGTTTTAACTGTGAAAGAAACATGCTCAAACTTGTCAGTTTTTCCATAGACTCATGTGTCTAAGCGAGTTAGTGGTGTTAACTATAGGCCATTCTCTGTGCAGACTATTGAGATGGTAAAGTTGATGACATCAGATTTAACTTACTTTTCTTTAACTACAACTTATTTTTAGCTTATTCATTTGCATTCTTTTGATAGTAGATTATAAATATTATCGTTAAACAAAAATAAACAAATGATCGGAATTTTACCAAAGCCTTTAAAAATCTTTGTAGTCAGATTGGAAATAAGGATTAGATTGATCTGATGGCAGATAACTGTACATTGTGGGAACGTGCGGAGGGATTGACACAATTACTGTAGTTATGAATCTGATTAGAATCCGCATCTGTACATTTTCCTCACTGTAACAATTGTCCCCGGTCTAATATCCATAACATATATTGGTTACGTTCGGTTATATATGCGAAGGAAACTAGATGATCAATGCAGATTGACTTAAAAGTTGCGGAAAGTCTGCGTATCATTTCCGATTATGTTAACGCACTCTTGTTTGAATAACATGCACATGCCTTAATAGACTATGGGACGTGGACCAAATAATCAACGCATAACAAATTCTGTTGGCCCCATCGAGGGGCTAAGGGAAAACCAAGTGTAAATTCATAATAAATTATTACAACACATAACTGTCTGTCCAGCCATAAAAAGGCACCAATTTTTAAAAAATAAATAAAATGTCACCTCAATTTCTTTTTCCCAATATCAGAGACCAATGGATATGTATAGACTCAGCAACCATGAGGCTAAAGAGATTACAATGGGGCCCGGTATGTGGCAATTGTTATAGCCAGGTGTTACCACCTCCACGATTCGGGGTGAGTGACAAATACCAGCCTAACTTCAACAATAACTAACCAGTGTAATTTAATATAGAGTGTTTGAACTAAATTTTCTTTTCTGAAACGGGTAAATGAATTAGAAGTTACGGTTTTGGTTTTTTCTGCACAAAGTTGTTAGGTCAAAGCTTGACCAGCAACATTCTCTCATGTGTTTGTTCATGTTCTTCCTTTTCGAATAAATGATGATGAAAAAATGGCCAAAGTTAATTGAACACGCACTATAGAAGCTCAAGGTTATTTTATTTCTTTGTTAATGAGGGTTAGTATTTTGTCCTGAAAAAAGTACTCAGTCTAAATTGGAGAGCGGTAACAGCTGAAATCTCATCAGCTGCGCGACAATATAACATGGTCCTGCACTTCCCAGGTGAAAGGGAGTCTGAAGTGTTTTTTCAACACAGCATTACCGGGCCGGTGTGATTGAATATCTGTAACTCCAGTGTTTGCTGAGGCTATGTGAATCCATTAGTCACTGATATTGAGGGAATGAAAATGGAAGTGACATTTTATTCGTTTTCAAGAAAATTTGCCCGTTTTATTTTGTGGGAACAGAGGGTTATATGATTTTAATAATTTATTATGAATTTACACTTTGTTTCCCCTAGCCCCCAGTGGAGACACAACCAAACAACAAGCATAGAAGGACATGTCCATGTATTATAAGTGACACATAAACATCTGCTTTTTATTGAACTTGAAGATTACGAGTGATATTCTTAAAATAGGCGCTGAACATTAGCAACACCACACCCATGAATTGTTTGGTGACATATATGTGTTGTAGGTTACTAAAAGTATTTTTAAATTTAAAGTTTTAAAGGGAATGATCCACGAAGATCCAAATATGTCGCCACTATGTTGAATTAGTTGGTTGTAAAAATATAATATCGTATTTTTCAACCGACAAGTTGTTCGCGTTATGAAAAGAAAAAAACACGTTATACTATGAACAATTATGGAGGCATCGCTCTTTTCATTTTTTAAATATCTGTTTTAAATTTTAAAATATTTACACAAAATTCTTAAAATTTGAAATGTTGTGGAGGTGTCCGTAATCGCGTATTGCGTTAGTCTTCGCGCCGTCCATGTATCATAGAAGTTGCGAGAAATTGCCCACCACAACCATCCACACGTGTTTTTTTCATTTTAAACCCGTCGAAAACCTCCAGAAGCCCGAACAATTTGAAATGTCAATAAATGTCCATATTTTTTTTAGAATTTCAATAGCGTGAAGAAAGTTTATTTGGGCTCTATTTAAGAGGACAGGAGGAGATTTTTAGGATACGAATTCTCTCAATTGCACAGGATCGATTGTAGTCTTGTAGATCACCTACAAGAACGTTTGGAGGTTATGGGACAAACCAAGTAAAAAAACATGAACCTTGTTTTGAACGTGCATGACTATCGTAATTGTCCCCAACATTGCCATTAGAACACCGTGCTTTGACTTGCTGTAGATGCACGAAGAAAGTTTATTAAATCATCATATTATTACATAAAGACGGTGTATTAGGCTTTATTCACTTCAGGTGTGATTCTAATCATTGGAGGAATTCCAAAATGCAAACAAAAACCGGGTTCTGAAAAAAATTGGGGGCGCTTCTTTCTGGAAATCTCCTCATGTCTCTTTAATAGTTGACGCCAGTTATGTCCTTCCCTCTCGATCTCTTGAAGGGTTTCACGTTAGATATATGCGTGCATTCATGTGGAGTACCTTTACTAAAATTCCCGGGCCCTGGACCTACGTCAAAAAAAATTAAGTCATGGAAAGTCATGGCTTTTCAAGTACAAGATTTCCTGTGCTTACTGAAGGGTTTCAAACTGGGCGAGGTTCGTAAAAATTCTAAAAGTAGGAAATATAAGGGATCATTAGAAAGTTCGGTACCTGTTTAAAATTACAAAATTGGGATCAACAGAGGGGTAGGGGGACACGTCACCGGGTAGCTTCCGGTGGCAGAATCAGATTGACTGCGGCTTTTAGAGTGACACTCTGGGATTGCTTAAGTTACGTTGGTGAAATTGCGCTTGTATACGCTGCCCATTTGCAAGTGCACTATAGTCAGTCATAAGAGTGCTGTTTATTTCCAAAGCGAAATGAAGGTCTTGTCGCTGTTAGTCGCGGCCGGTTTACTAGCTTTAGCAAATGCTCATGGCTGCCCGCCCTTGTGGACAAAACTTGGTGGCGATTGCTATCGATTTTTTGGTTTTCCAAGACCTATGCGAATAGCAGAGAGAGTGTGTGCTCAATTCACCAGTTGTAGCGATACCGGGGCCACCGCAGTAGCTCATCTAGCCAGCATCGCCAATGCAGCCCAGAATACATTTATGTTTAACTTGATAGAATCTGTGGCCCCCGAACTACCACCAGCACCAGTGTGGATTGGACTGAATGACATTGTTCAGGAAGGTGACTTCAGGTGGTCTGATGGCACACAATATGTGTACAAGAACTGGGAGAGAGGAAGCCCACAAAGAGGTAGACGCAATAACTGTGTAGCGATGCCAGGTGAGCGACCTGGAGCCGGGTGGATTAACATACCTTGCGGGGAAGAATTTGCCTACGTTTGCAAGATGCCTGCGGACCTTTCAGAAGAAGAAGCTGCTGGAGCTGGAGGTGGAATGCCAAACCCATACTATTGGGCCTATTATTATCCAGAATTATACTCTACCTACTAAAACATCACAAGAACACATTGACAGTGATACACAGATATCGAACATATTCCACTTTTTTTAAAATATCAAACGGTAACGGACAAAACAAATTGCAAGAAAATGGAGTCCCAGAATGGAAGAATTGACAAGGTGGGTCCAGCACCGACTCTGAACTTCAAACCAACGAATCTTTTATTAACCTGATAAAGGGTGTGTGAAATGGAGACAATTCGAGTTTGGTCAGACGGACATCACAGTGGCAAAATGACCATCCGGGCGCGGTGCAGCGATAGGGCGTTAGAGGTGAACACAAACCGGTAACTCAAAATGAAACGAACGTCAATTGACTCTATTTTCATTAAAAAACAAACATATTTAAAAAAAAAAACAACAATTGTGTGTTTGTTTGATTCCAGTTTTATTCATACCTAACCGTCGCATCCAACAGATAATATGCCTACATTATCATGATTTTTGAGTTGGACTTATTAGCGTATTTCGATCTTGGTGTTCATAACAAATTTCTATTCATTCATAAAAGGTCGATGCGTTATCAACAACACTTAAAAACCAACTTTCAAATAAATCTATGAATAATAGGTAGCATAGAGCTTGTCTGAAGAATGTTTGCGGTCCTTGTTTGAAGTGTTATGTTAATATTTCAAAGATTAAATGAACACACAATTTGTTCAATAATACATCAGTTTTCAAAGTCAAATAAACTGATCTGCTAAACATCAACCAATTTTCTGTGTGATTTTTTCATGTTGCGTGATAAAAGTTACATGTGTTTTTATCGTTAATCGATACTAAAATAGATTTATCGATTTCAAATCGGACCAATCATTGAAAGAGTTTGTTTCATTAGAAGATCATTAATATTGAAAGCCTATACGTGGTGATTGTAAAATTAGTACTTTAATCGATTTACGATAAGTAGGATTTTTGACGCCTGGACGAATGTACATGATTCTAGATACTAACCACCGGCCACCCATTCTATCTCCGCTTATCCACTTACCGCCCTTAACTCAAACTGGATGTTGAAGGTACTTTAAATCATGCAACCAAACTTGGGGTCATGGATGCAATATGGAAATGTTCATAATTTATTGAGATCAAAGGTCACATTCAAGGTCAAAGGTCATATCAAGTCAAATGCCACTATACGTCAGGCGACACTAAAAGCTATAAGAGTTCATCGGTCATTTAGGAGAGGTCAATTGAGGTCAGTTTCTGTAATGGGTTCAGGAATTGGCGAATAACTTACCAGACACAGCAAGCATCCGTCGGTTATTGAATGAATTGGTGTTGGCAAATAAAGTGAATCTTCCCAGTCATCCAGTAGTCGAAATCAATGAAAACCGAAGAAGTAAATCTAATACTGGAACTTAGTTTTTGCAACCTTACAATTGTGCGAGCTAAACCATTGTAGCAGGGGACTGTAGTGAAAGCGTGTGCGCTACCGGATAAAATTGTGAATTTTTGCACACAAGTACTTTAGGCATTGATAATCCATTGTTGGAAATTGTTAGAAGCACTTGCCAACCCCCTTAATGGACCCCAGCTTGGGTTCCAAGGTTACACAGGGTCAAAATTGTAAAATGTTCCGATTGTGTTGAAAAGTAGGCCTACACCATAATTTGTCTGGTTACAAGGATTCCAAAAAGGTAGTAGTTTACGCTATCTATGGCCTATAGTTTCGGAGTTATGTGGTAAAAACTGTAAAAATAGTGAAAAGGTAAATTTTGGTGTGTACATGGGTCAAAATTTAAAAGTTGCTTTGATTCAGGTAATATGTGGTGCAAATTGTTTCCCTAGCTTAAAGGATTGAAATAAGGAATAGTTTATCTGTTATGCTTAGTTTTCACGTTATCCAACAAAACAGGTCACAGGTCAATAGAATCCAATAGCTGCCAATAGCTTGTTGACTTTATTCGCCAATTTGGTTAATAACCAAACACTTAAGATAGTCAAAACTATTCCTATATTTCATTCTATGAGCTGAACCAACAACTTGAACGACGTTTTACAAAAAATGGGGCAACTTTTAATTTTTGACCCCTGTACAAACCAAAA
Organism: Ophioderma brevispina; assembly: GCA_023653785.1. Lineage (NCBI taxonomy): Eukaryota > Metazoa > Echinodermata > Ophiuroidea > Amphilepidida > Ophiodermatidae > Ophioderma > Ophioderma brevispina. The sequence goes on from JAMKCH010084248.1 coordinate 42,104, forward strand.
TTGACATTTTCACCATTTTTACAGTTTTTACCCCATAATTCCAAAACTATAGGCCATAGGTAGTATAAACTATACCTTTTTGGAATCCTTGTAACCAGACAGGCATCATGGTATGCTTTTCAACACAATCGGAACATTTTAATTTTTTTAACCCTGTGTAACCTGGGCGCCATGAAAGGGGTGTGGCAAATGCTTCCATCGTTTTATTTTAATTATCAATGCATAAAGTGCTTATGTACCAAAAATTCACAGTTTTATCCAGATATGCACACTCACATAAGATCTGTGCACTACAGTCCCCCAATATTGGACTTCATCAAACAAATGATCAGTTAGGTCATGTGACAGACGGCTGGGTATTTGGTCACGTTTCCAATCCAACGGATCCGTTATCGGATGAAGTCCCGTGGTTCATGTCGAAATGTTAAAATTACGTTCCATTAGTATAGGATTTACTTCAAATTTTTCTCTAATTTACCGTAGGCCTACTTGTAACTGTCAACCATCAATTATAAAAATGAAAAAGCAACATGTGCTTGACATTTGCTCTTAAAACGAAAAATTATAATATATCTCTTTCAGAAAATTGACAAAGAGTTTGATAATAAAGCAAATCTCAACATCCAAAAAAAAAACAATCAGGGCGTGAGTGATAAGAAATATGATGGTATATTTTTTTCTTAAAAGATGTTTGATGTAAAATATAAATACATGAAATTTAATTGATTGGTTTTCGAAAAGTGACAATCGTATATGAAGTATTATATTGTTCAAAGCTTCGACGATAATAAGGCTTATCTAAAAAATTGGTTTGATAAATTTGAAAAATAAAGTTTTAGGATATCCAGTCTATCGCTTTGATATTTTTGCAAAACCTAGTTTATTAAAGAGACATGAGGAGATTTCCAGAAAGAAGCGCCCCCAATTTTTTTCGAACCCGGTTTTTTTTGCATATTTGGAATGCTTTCCAATGTATTAGATCACACCTGAAGTGTATGGGCTGCCTTTACTGTCAAAAGTATCTTAAAACACGTAAAGGTCTCAACTACAGAAAACGGTGTCAAATACAGAGAACATGTCAAAAACAAGTAACGGTCGCGGTCTCAACGACTGAAAAAGGTGTAAAATGCATAGAACACGTCAAATGCACGTAAAGGTCTCCACTACAGAAAAGGGCCTCAAATGTAGACAACGATGTAAAAACACGTAAACGGTCTGAATTATAGGAAACGGTGTGAAATGCAGAGAAACATCAAAAACACGTAACGGTCTGAACTATAGGAAAAGGTGTGAAGTGCAGAGAAACATCAAAAGCACCTAACGGTCTGAACTATAGGAAAAGGTGTGAAAAGCAGAGAAACATCAAAAACACGTAACGGTCTGAACTATAGGAAAAGGTGTGAAATGCAGAGAAACATCAAAAACACGTAATGGTCTGAACTATAGAGGTGTGAAACTCAGAGAAACATGTCAAAAACACAGAGTCTCAACTACATATGCCAAATCCAGAGAAAGATGTGAAAAATACGTCCATTATTTATTTTTATTAATCTATTTATTTTTATTAATTTATTGATTTTTAAAATTTATTTTATTTTTTAAATTTTATTTTTAGCCATTTAATATTTTTTATTTATTTAGTTATTTTTTATCCGTTTATTTTTATTTCTTTATTTATATTTACTTATAATATTTATTTATTATTTATTCATATTATTATGCACATGTATTTAAAAATATACCAATGTGTTTTTTGATGGAGACTTCGTCTGATTTTCTTTTATCCTTTTGGTAAAGCAGGGTTTTTCCATGTAATTTCCTGATATATATTCAATGGAAAATATAAATAAATATAAGAAATAAATATAAATAATATAAATTAAATATAATAAATATATAAATTAATATAAGAAAATAATATAAAGAACATGACAAAAAATAAATTAAAAAAAATGAATAATGTAAATAAAAAAAATCAGAAATTAAATAAAAATCAAAATTAGAAATAAAATAAAATAAAAATAAACAAATACAAAATAAAGTGTATTGGTAAAATAAATAGTACAATAAAAAATAATAATAATAAAGTAAATTAATAAAGTTAAAAAGTAAAAAATGAATATAAAAAATGAATCTAAGAAACTTGTATATGTTACACACTATTCTTCTCTATGGGATTATGGTATAGGGAAGTCTCGCATATACCCAAAATTCACTAATTTAAAATTAAAAATGTCTAATGACGTCATCAGTGAAGTCATAACTTTTAAAGTTTAAAAAATACTTAACTAAATGATTCACCATACGTACCTTTTACATTACACACCTATATATACATACGGACCTACACATCTCATGTCAACGACCTATACAGGGTGAGTCAAAAAGATGTTCACTCGTTTTGTTTGAATTTTTCTACAGGCATGAAAAACTACCAAAGATACGGCAGTACCATATATAAACCTGGAGATTTCACCTACGAGAGAAAATTTTGAATTTTGATTTTTGAACTTTTGCATTGCGCAGAGTTATTCTAACTTAAAGATAGGTACCCGGGTTCACTCGGGCCACGGAATCACTGTTGTTGAATTGGCCCAAGAGACTCTGAATGGAGTCTTGTTTTGTTTTTTTTTTTTACAAAGGACATCATGACATTCTTTGCTGCTTTATACTTTTGTAAACACTCATCAAGAAAAATGTAAACTATTTCATTATCTGAAATCATAACAAAATTATGGAATCTTACAACCAAATTTTGGAGCATTACTTCAATAATGTTCGAAAATTGGTCACATATCTTTTCGCGGAAACTGAATGCAAATATGTAGGCAAAACTGTGTGCAATAATCGGTGACCCACATTTCCACGACTCTTCATAACTGATGGGTGGGGGGGGGGGGGCTAATTTGGGGGGAATCAATATTTGAACATACACACATTGAAACGTCCATCTGTCTTCCTTTGCATCTCATTCCGTTCTTCACCCTTTCCCTCTTTTTTCCCACTCCCTTTGCTGTCCTTTTTCACCTTTCTGCTTTGCCGCTAGCTCTTAAACGTATTTACTGGTAAGGCCATGGGAAGGGGAAAATGCGTTCTGGCCCCCTGTTACGCTACTGTCATGACTATTGTTAAGAAATATTATCAAACAAACAGTGTTACAGAATAGGGTAATGGTTACTTTAGAAACAATAATTACAAAACTAAATGCTTAAAGGTAACGTAAATTAACAGTTTTAACTCAAGGCTTTGCTGCAGTGCAAGTGAAGAATTGTACAACCGGGTCAATGTGGTTTTTGGCGACTTTCCGTTAATTGACCAATTGCAATATCCGAAAAGGTAAATGTTAGATTTTGTCCAATGATGGTGGGATCTAATATGATATTGTTTTTTTTTTTTTTTTTTTTTTTTTTTTTTTTTTTAAGTTGTTAAAATATTTTAAAGAATTTTCTGAACGAGTGAAATCTTTTTGACTCACCATGTATTTAATACACAGGAGCCAATGGGAAAATTGACACTCAATCTAATGATTTGCGAGATTGTTCGCTTGACAAAAGAGACGGGAGAACCTTATCGTGTTTTGAATGTTTCATGCACTTCACACCTTTTCTGTAAGTTAGACCCGTACGGTATTTAACATCGTTCTCTGCATTTAATTACCACAAGGTTGACATCCTTTTCTGTAGTTAAGGCTCGTTATACGTGTTTTTCACATTTTCTTTGCATTTAACATATTTTTCTGTAGTTAAGGATGGTTGAAGTGTTTTGATGTTTCTCTGCATTTCACATTTTTCGAAGTTGAGACCGTTTCGTGTATTAGACATCGTTCTCCTGCATTGGACACCCTTTCTGTAGCTGAGACCTTGACGTGACTTTCACATCGTTTCTTGCTTTTGGCATTATTGTTTATAGTTGAAACCGTACGGTTTTTGACATGTTTCTTTGCATTTAACACCTTCTCTGAAGTCGAGACCTTTACGTGTTTGAGCGTTATAATTATTTGACGTCTTAATTGTATTTGAGACCTATTTAATATTTGAGATTACTTTGACCTTTTACATGTTGCTCTGCATTTGACACCTTTTTCTGTAGTTAGACCTGTTAATATTTATTTGACGTTCTTTCTTTTGTATTGAGACCTTGTTTAGTCTGAGTACTTTGACAGTAATAGCCGCCCATAGAAGTGAATAAGCCGAATACGCCTCTTCAGTAATAATATGACGAATTTTCATACGACCCAGAAACAGAAAGCCAAGCACGGTGTTTTTCTATGGGACAATTACGATAAGGTTCAGGGAAATCAAAACAAGGTTTGCTGTTTTCTTTTGTACGTGTTTGCTCCAATAAACCTTCGGAAACGTTCGTGTAGGTGGTCTACAATCGCTCTGTGCATTTTGAGAGAAAGTGTTCACTAAAGAAAATTCTCATCCTGCATGTCCTGTCCTTAAATTGATAAACTTGGTTCTTCAATTTGATAACCAGGTTTATCGTTTTTCGAATGGATTTGAGTAGGTTTTATATACGATAATAATGTTTATAAAGATTTTATTCATTAAACAAAAATGCCAATAACCGGGTTAAACTTGGTATTCATTATATTGTGTTGATTTTAAACCATTTCAAATTGAATATTAAACCAGGTCGAAATAATTGACAAATCAGGTAAATTTGATTTGATAAAAAAGGGGGATTTCCTTTACGCTACCAAATCCTTTCCAACCCTATCATCAACTTTTCTCCTTCTCTTTCTACCCCCCTCCGATGTCTTATTCCCCCCCCCCCCCACCCCCCCCCCCCACCCTATTCTCCTCATATCCTCATAGAATTAATAAACCGGGTTTATCGAATATTGATAACCACCATCTTGGAAATATTGTTAGAACACTTTGAGCGTTATCTGTGGAAAACATCGTTCCCGCGGCCAGGGCCTTCCAACCAGTGTTGAATGAGGTATCATCTCCAGTTTTGCCAATTCTTAGACCTTTCATCAAGGGTTGAGCTTATTTTTTTTCCTACAGTCCCTGTAACCCTGCTGTATACGAGGTGGTATATTTAGCGCCCTCTCATTGGGAGTCTCTTGCGCATAGCCTTTCCGCATTTATTTTGTGGTTTGTTTTTTCTTTAGTTTCCGGGATAAATCGCCGAAACTTTCCTGGGAACTGATTGTGGCAATACGAATAATTAAGGACGCAGTCTAATGTATTGCGCCGGGCATTGCCGTCAAACAAATGTGCTAATATCGTGTGGCGGCATTGTTTTATGTTACTGTCGGTCATTCGTCTCGTGGTTAAAGAAAAGGTTCCGTTGATAAATAAATGTTGACCGAAAATCAATTAGCAGGTACAATCCCCCTTTTGATGGACCATTATACTTTGATGGACACATTTATGCTTGCACAGAACTACACCTATTTGTGTAAGGACGCCTCGCTCCTGCTCAGCGAGGGTCGTCGAGGGCCAAATTGTGTAAAACGTTTTCAATACGAAAATAAATCGTCGATCTCTTCAAGGCGGCAGTTCACACTCCATAGAAAAACACGTTTTACCCAATTTGGCACTCGCCCAGTGGTGGAGCCGAGGGCTTCTCCCTCGACACCGCGCCCCTGGCGATCCTGCTGGTTGAGGCGTCTTTGACAAAGATTAAGCCGCCGATCCCCCAACATTGATTGCGCAAACCAATTCAGGTGAGGCTAAATGTTAAAAACTTCACAAACCATGCAAAAATATCAATTTTTGAAAAATCTTAGAGAGAGCACTATTTTTCAAATGTGCCAGTGCCTCTTTTTAAAAGACAATTATGGTATGGCTATAAATGTGATCATCAATTTTAAGAGATGTTTTGAACCAAATCAATTTTAAAGAGACACATTGAAAAAAGTGCGCCCTCTCGATTTTTCAAAATTGATCTTTTTTGCCATATAACTTTTATCTACATTAGCCCTCACCGAAATATTAAGCCCAAACCAGGGGCTTATATAGTAAACAGAAACGATTTAGAATAATGCCCGCCTGGCCACGCGGGGCAATGGTGTGAACTCAAGAAAACATTTCGCCAGAGAGTTGATTCTCAATGCATTGCACCTTGTTTGACCGATCTGTGACGTTTGTGGTTTTAATATCAATGGACGGATCTATGATATCCAGTATGTATATAAAGACACATTGCTGATTAAAATTAGCTAGCACCAAAATTAAAAGTTAGCCTACACACTACCTGGATGTATTTAGCCCTTATTAATGTCCCCTCTCTGCTTTTGGTTATGACATTGGTATTTTTATGTATCTTATCTCTATTCTTCCAATGGCTAAACTATCATTTGCGAAGCATATTGAAGAAATTCATATTTCTGAAAATGTGTCAGTGCCGCTTTAATTAAAGAAAAATACCGCGGTCCCCGGACCGCAGCAAGTGTCTGCGCGAGGTTGTGAATTGAGGCCAAAGGTCCACATGAGGTCACCAACATATCCCCATCGCCACCCCTTTCCCCCAAGTTTACATCCTCGTAAGCCCTTGTGGCACTCACACGCCATGCCATATTATTAAGGGTGAACATTTTGGACCGACCAAAGATAATATGAGGGTCTCCAAGGTCAGATGAGGTCACCCACCATGTACCCCACCACCCCCTCCTTCCCAAAGACATCGTCGTAAGCACTCCGGAACCCATACGACATGCAATATATAAGGGTTGAAATTTTGACCACGAAAACAACCACACAGAGATAAACCGATACACACCACAGACATACGACCAGATTTATCCCTAAGTGCCTTCTGAATTCTTGCAGACGACACAAAATATAATAAATTGTGTTATTAAATAAAGCAATATTAGCAAATTTTTTGAGAGCACCCTCATTTTCAAAATTTGATATGTTTGCACAGTTACGTTGGCAATTGTCTAGGAAAACCTATACCGCGTACGAGATAGCTAAAAAATGCGTATTTATCACAAAAATAAGCGATTTTGTAATTAGAATTGGGATCCCAGATTGGACCTAACGGCAGAGCTGGAAATCTTACCGTTTATGTCCATCCATATGAAATAGTGCAACCTTAGGAAAATAACCTCTAACTGGTTGCCTGAACTATTAAAACAAATAAGGATGAGCGCGTAGACACGTACTGGCGCTATTTCCCGGCTTATTTTTCACATCATGGAAGGCCGTTTCCAGCAGCCGTTGCATTATTATCGGGGATCCCCGATAATAATTATTCTAGTACAAAATTCCTTCGTTTTGTGACACATAGACACTTTCGAGCTTAACCATCACAGGTAGAGTGTACTAGCCAGTTACCAATCATGCAATCGTTGCTTAAAAATCTCAAATGTTTGAAAAATTGGTGTGGGCCTCTCGCTTCTCAAAAAAATTGTGCAATATTGCTTTAAGCTAAATTCAAATGATTGTGCACAACGCTCATTTATTTGTGTTTTTTATTTGCGGGTGAAGCTTTGTGATGTGTTATTGTGCGCAACCAATCATCATGTTCCCCTTTCCCTTGATTATTGGTTCATTTGTCTGAATACGTCCATTAAGTAAGCGCTCTTAAAAAAAATGATTGGGGGGGGGGGTGCAGGCATGGGGCCATTCAAAATTTTTACATATTTTGTCTCTTTTATTTTTAGAACAATTGTAAGCAGTGGCGACACAATTGACACAACCGATTATAAGAGGACAGCAAGAGCTATCATCTCGCAAAAATTCAGGGACAAATTCATTGGGGAATATGTGTCCATAATAGGCCTACAAAGGTCATTGATTTGATGTTATAGCGCCCTCTATATGGCCATTCTCCATAGAAAGAAGTGGAAAACTAGATTTTAAGAAAAATCATATTTGCCCAACAATGAAATTTCGTAAAATTACACAGAGTGTAGTTAGTGGAATAGATTATCTTAAATCAGTTTTCAAAAGTGTGTCCCCGACGATAATTTTTGTTTTATTTTGGTTTTGTCATAAGTAAAAATGAGACTTTCAAAACAGCTGTGTTTTCTTGCTGTTTTTTTAACGTTTCTCGCTAATTAGCATAAATTAGCCGTATTGTGCAAACACCAAAAAACTTATTTTTTATGGCAGCAATATAAATGTATTCATGCTGTCTTACTATGAAGCCAAATTTATGAAAATCCTTTGGAAAAGTTGTTTTCAAATTTTGGCCAAAAATCGACATTGACGCGAAAATAAAAAATCGTTATTTGGGCGGCCATTGAAACCCGGTACGACTCCATTTTATTTTTTTTGAAGAATTCTGATTTTTATAGTGCATACGTTATGGTGCACCCACCCCCCCCTCCCCCCCCCCACCGTTTATGCCTAACGGAAGAAGTCGAAAGTAGTACCTTAGGCAGTTAAGTGTTAAAGAATGCCTTGTTATTAAAACATATAGCGGTTTCTAGTCAAAAATATCATCATCTTATGATCATGATTCATGATCATGATTCTCATCATCATCAGAAAACATTATTGGTAACTTAGTGGAAAAGTCGTCAAAAAGGGGTTATACAATTAAATGCAATGTGAATTACCCTGTCTTCGCTTGGACGCCTATTTGCGGGCGCCATGACAACGAAAATAAATGCAGGACAAATTAATTTAGTAACTGTACCGAATTACAATCTGCGAAGGACGAGTTGAACGATTGACAAATGTAACTTTTCGGTTAATGACAAAATGCACATTGGTCATGAGCCAAGGTCAAGACGAATTAATGTAGGCATGACAAGCGATGTTGACAAACTTCTTTGAGCACGACTAACCATATCTGAGAGTTGACGAATTTGCATGACGAACGATACCGTATATAACGGGTTTCCGTACCTTCAAAAAGGGGCGTGGCGCTATCACCAAACTCAGTTTGCAGGCGATCACTCATCGTGGCGGCGGGAGTTCTCAAAGAAGGGAAAGGTATTTAATTATAATCGTTAAATCATTGAATGTTCAGAGATCTGGTATACACGTTGAGTTATTACTTATTGATTTTATCTGTAATGTTAAAACAGAAATAAAGAAATACTTATGAGACTATTCTTATACTTGTTTTGGCATGGATTATTTAATTATGTTGATCTTGACAAACTAGTGTCACTTGACGAATTAAGTGACAAATTATTATTTTTGCATGGCAAATTAATTTTTGTGCATGACGAATTATTTTTTTTTTCTCATGACAAACTAATTTTTCAGCAGGACTAATTATTTGAGAAAGTGGTCGTACTAGTAGTCCATAGGATTAAGACCCCTCCGGAGCAAAATCGTGCACTTTGTGATAGAAGTATAGCATTTTGGTACACGTCTTAATATGGACCACAACCAATTTTCAAATGTGTTCGGCCCTAGTGACCATTTTCAAAATGGCTGCCATTCATATTTTCAATGGCTCATATTTCGGTTATAACATTGAATTTTTTGTGTCTATCCCCATGTTTTGGAATGCCAAGGTATTCAAATATGACATATGTTTTATATATTCTTTCATGTATTTGTTTTTCAATATGGTACCAATGCACTAAAATTGACATTTTTTCTTTATACGTACTCAAAATGATTATTGGACTAGATTCTGTTTCATCTATGTTGTTACGATCAAGAATCCGAATATGACATCATTTTGAAATGCTTGGTGTCAATATGGCAGCCATTTATAGTTAAAATTGACCATTTACCTTAAAGGAATAGCCGTCTTTACTTTGATATGTTATTAGCGTTTTGTTAGATCATCGACCTCTACTCCTTGAAGCCGCCATTTTCAAATAAAGTGGAACTACACTGTTGACGTAAGCTATATTCTTGTATTGCAACACGGATCTCAAATCTGTCAAACAATGTATGCAGCTGAGTTTGTTGTACAATGAATGGTTCACTTTGCAATCATCGTTTGAATATTTGATCTAAATCTACGCTTGGTACGAGAAATCCAACCGCGCGTACCATTAGAAAAAGACCGTAGCCTTCGTCTTATACCGTCAGAATTAACTGTCAAACACATTATGACGAGCCTTCCATGAAGATACTTTTAGGTCCGTATGCACAAAAGTTAGACCAGGTGTTCAAATTTAGACCTGGTCTAAGTCAAATTAGTTTTGTCCACAATTAACAGTATTCCATTTTCTTCATGACAGTAACTACCCCAAATTTCAGATCAAAATGTATTTAAAAAATACACAATACCTCATTCAGACAAAGATTTGTCTTTTCTGTGCATGGGGACTAAATTACCATAGACAGTCTATCAGCCTGTCTCAAGTGGTACAATCAGAAAAAAATTGGTTAAATATGAAATTTCCAATAAGTCATTCCTACTTGCCACAGTATTGAAGAACAAAAGAACCCAGGCTTTCCAATAGGTGGTTGTTTCATCTTTGTGCGGTTGTCATCTATAGATATAATCAATTTAGTGCGATATACCAAATCGATTTTGTTGCACTTTTATATGCATGGGCAGAGTTATTTCGCCCAGTTATGCCATCTGTCTTGAAGCCCACAAAAGATTGCAACTTGAACAAAGAAACAAAACACAGATTCAAGTAAACAAGGAAGTCTAGTTTTAAATCGACACAAGTTGGTAATAGTCAACATAATCAGTTCATGATCACATACTTCTTTTATATAATAACAACAATACAATATTTTTTATTGCACGTCAATGAAATAGAGCTTTTGAATTGATTACCAATTGTACTGTTAAATCATGCCAGAGGAATGCTAAGTCACCCAAAATAAACACTCCAAATCCAAGAAATGGTTAAAAACTATTGCACGATCTTTGTGCATTTACTAATTGCTTGAGTAAAAAAAAAAATTGAATTTGGAAGCAAAGTATCAAAGTGTTTGGTAGGACTTATGCGTTTCATGATACTTCAATCACCATAAAAACTCTCCTCCAGGTTGCTGTACGCTCATGGTTCTCGGTCTAACAACAACCATATGTCGAATGTTCTTCACTGTACTTTAACTAAGCCAGAACTTACTGATCTTACGCCACCTTTGGCGTAAGTCAATTCGTCTCTTTTATATTTTCTTTATGAAGTTAATCCCTTTTAAAATTCATATCTGTTCAAGTGTGAATAACTTATGTTTAACTACTTCATAGCGATGGCTTCAATACTTAACCACAATAACTGGTGTGCATTTGCTGTCAGAAACCGGGGCCACGATAGTACTCTCTTAGACATTAAATGAACCCTCAACACACCCCCATCCTAATTAGGTTTTGCGGAAACCGGTAGGTACCAACAATTTATAGAACTACCGGGTTATTGCTCTGTCCGGATGATTGGTGTAGACTACCGCACGAGTGGGTGTGTTCCGGTTACTTTTTTACCAAGCAGGACCACGTCACGAAACTTTTCAAGTGGCAGGGCCACGGCAGCGGAACCTCAAGTGGTGACCTGAGGAACCTCAGGTGTTACACCATACTGGGCGCACGGCCTGAGAAGCTGCATGGTTTTAACCGTAATGTTCGTGCTTACAGTATGATATGGTCCCACCCATGACATTTAACCGGTCCCAAACCCTGACCTTTACCCTGGCAGTGACCCTTGACTTAGCCGGGCCACGGCAGCGAAATGTCACAACCCGCTGGAAAATTTTTCAATCCGGATAAGAAAAGAAAGCGAAAAATATCCCTCTCCACCCTCAGACATTTCCCTCCCCCCACGAAGGGGGAAGTACAAAAGACAAGGTAT
>JAMKCH010084252.1:0-12007 GCA_023653785.1 Ophioderma brevispina
TGTCACATTGATTTGTTTTTTTTCGCCGAGGTGGGGGGGGGGGGGTCGACGGCTCCCAACGTGGGGGCGGTAGCCTTAATTACAATATCATGGGAGGGACATTTGATATTGTGTCCCCCACAAACCCCCACCCCAAAACACGTTGGGGGGGACTGTCCCCCTCTTCCCCCACCCAAAAAAGACGGGTGAAATGTGCACAAAGAAGAGGAACGAAGGGTAGGACTTAAACTCTTTCCCTCCCCCTATCCTGGCGGCCAATACGCGACAGCGAGCAAAACAAAATCGGGTAGACGTCTTCACATTGGGGCCTTGAAGCAGAATTTGGCCTGCTACGTTTTGTCATCAAACTAGCAAGACACGGGACGGTCCTTATCTCAAATACCGTTCTCCATGAACGAGAGATCATATAAAGTAATGAATTTCTACAGTTTGAGTTTTTTGATTGGACTCTTATTATGAGTTTGAAGGGCCAATTTTTGGAACATTTTTAAGTTTTTTTTAAAGAGAATTACATAGTTGAAGTATTATTTTTGCCCCGGGGGAACCACAACTCAGATGAGATACGCGCTACGCATCCGCTTTAAAAACACGTGGAAAAACATCGCATTTTCGCCATCGGACGTCGTTTTGGGAATAAGGGGTAAATTTTGCACTGTTTGACATTAATGGTGTGTTTTTGGAAAAATGCTTCAATTGCCTTTGGCCTAGCGTAATGGTATGGACCTAATTAATTTAACATGCCGAAATTTGTTAGTATTTGACCCCGGAGCGTTATGGAATATCCGCCTCAATGATTTTTATCCTACACCACAACACCCTGTGACTTTGTATATATCGCCCTTACGGCTTGACTTATATAAACTATTGTCGATATTAATTTGCAGTCTATTCGATAGTAGCAGCAGGGGGTAGGACAGCCATCCTAACAGCAACACGAATTATAAAATAATAAATATAATACATATTATCTGTGTGATATAACTCCACTTCTCAAACCTTGATAACAAAAATTATGCCCACCCAACAACTCTAATACCCTTGAACAAAGGCGCCATGGCTACAGATCTACGCGCTCTGTGATCCGGCCGATACGCTCTAAACCCCAAACCACCGCTACTCACCACACAACCAAACAATAACTTGCACATCTGGGTTAAAATATGTTTGTAAAGAACAGCCAAAGCAAAACTAAACTCGGAGGGAAATGTGAACGGTGAGTCTTCCGTTGAAGTGGAAGCATTTGATTTTAGCTGAATCATTGTTTCTGAAGTTTTCCAAAGTACGAGACGGCGCATACTTATACATTTCGGTTATTGTTCCTCAAGTTTTCTGAGTTTTCAAACGTTGATTACAATCATCTACCTCCTACTTACAGCACATATACATGTAACAATTTCCTCCATTTTAGTCCGGGGTCCACAGCCAGGCGCAACATGGAAATGGGTGTTCACTTTTCTGTTTGATAGTGGGTTTCTTGACTGAAGTTTTCGCTGAACCACTGGTACGCAGATTTTTTTAAAATTTGTGCCCAAGTGGTCCCCCGGGGACTCCGGGGGTGGGTCGGGGGAAACAGTTACCTTTGTATCATTATTGGTGTTTGTGGTATCCATCGATATGTTTTCGGGCATGACAAATTGACTTAAAATAGCATTTCAAATCCAAAATAGCTGCCTTATGCCAAAATTCCAAAATTGCGCCCACAAAGTGAGTTTTGGAGTACTAGTGCATATTGGAACCAATTTTTGAGTCATTTTTTTGTTCTTTTATAACTTGTTTTTGTTGCACTCATGAGGTGGTTACGGCAACTTTCCAAAATCCCAAACTGTCCTTGCCATATTTCAAAATATTCCACATTTCAAAATAGCTTGCTGTCTGTCAAAATGCACTTTTTCCCCGAAAATGTAATTTCTTCAACCTTTGGATCTAATAATTAACAATTTTTGCATTTCTTGGGGTGATATGTATTATGTTATTTGGCAACTCAAGGATCATCTATTATGTTTGCACATTCAAATGTCTGCCATTTGTTTAAATTTTCCAAATTGGGGCGTTTTTTTTGATTAACCTATCACAATTCAATTACGAATTGAGATGTTTTTCGCGATCGAGCGCGCCATGCCTTTATTTCTACTAGTCGGCGGAAACTGGTAATGTGCGTTTGGGTTGAAACTGTCACATCCTGCGTCTCAATCAGGGGCTGATCTTTTGTTGGATTGATTTTGAAATATTAGCGATGGGAGTCCAGTTTGGGTGATTTTTGTGTTTTTCTAATTAATGGCTACCTGAAAACTCTATACCCCTGCTACCCATCCCATTTACGTTCGGGTAACAAAAAAATTCTACGCTGAGAAACCATATCTGGTTATCAATGCGCCACACTGGCTGTTTGTTCGTTGTTTGAAAAATGAAGGACACTGCTACTATCCTCTCCGAGGGCGTGGCTGAGCTTCCTCTATTAGAGGTAGGGGGGGGGGGGTGTGATAATTCGAATTTTTTCTGGGCCCCCCTAAATAGTGGATTTGACCCTATGAACAAGACTATAACCCATGAAAAACTAAATTTGAGGTGGGCAACCCCCCCTGGTACATACCCTCTAAAGTTTTTGAATTGACGTTCCGAATTCGGAGAACTTACACACAGTGTTTTCTATAGGGAATATATTGATAGTTATGAACTAAAGATATTAGCCTATCATATGAAATTTTATGCATTGTAACTAAATGTGCTCCAAACCTTACACTGGTCTCAATGTTTTCCATGTACTTTGTTCTACATATAAAGATATTAAGTAGGTCCTACCTATGCTTACAGTGTCCAAGTAAGCATCAATATATACTTCCCTTCAGTCTCAATAATTATACCAGGCCAAACTGAAGAGATACTGTTGCTCTAAAGAAGTGGAATGGCATTCATTGAGCTAACTCATTGTCCTTCTTACTGAAGGTAGACCTAAATGTTTTCAGCATAGAAGCGTCTTGATCATTCTGAACCCTGAAAAGATCACACTTGCTTATGTTTGGGGAATTATGACAGTGATGCTGTGTCCCATGTAGAATGCACTTCAAGAATAAAGGTGTCTGTCGGCCTGCTTGACTTGTCTCATCAAGGTCCTGTGCAGCCATGTACTTGTCTACTCTTCAGCTGACATGAATGGATGCCCACCCATTCAATGGCGTTATATATTACCTATATTGACAGGCAACATTCTTCAATGCCATTCATTCAAACTACGATCTGCACATACACCATACCTTAACCTGTTTGCACACACTTTGCCCCAGGCCCACTCATTTTGAGTTTTGTTTTATGGTGGGCATGCATTAATGGCATATATCATCATTTGTGATGTTTACTCCTGGGACACCCCCCTCCCATTTGTTCAACCGAAAGCTACAACAGTAAAGATACTCTTCCAGTCTTAGTTTTTGATGCATGCCAACCATCTCTTGGGAAAGTGTGTTGTAACTCTGGTCAGTTCTGAAAATAACAACTGACCTGTACCTACCCAATTTTTTCCACGTTTCAGGATCAAATACGAAAGGTTAAATAGCATTCAATGGCCCCATATAGATTCCCAACTTCTTCGGAACAGGCAAATTCCAATATTCGTTATGGTAATTTGCCGTTTTTAAATGACTTTACAAGTTAGTTTGAAGAAAGAGCACCCTATTTACACCCCCGGGTCGAGAAAATCATTACTAGTCCTAAACTATCAATTTTGATTTTTATAAAAAAAAGCTGACTTAATCTATGCCTACAAAATTATTACACACAGATTAAGACCAATCATATGAGCCGTAAGGTACTACTGTTTTCTTTCACTCAATTTCAAGTACCAGATAAAATGGAACTGTAATAAAGAAGCTCATAAATATAACTCGGCATAGGGAACATCAATCTAGGTGTGCAAAACACCTCAAGACCACTCTTTATGATTCTGGTTTCGTCCATGTACGCCGTTCCTTTCTTAAAAAAAAATATATAAGAAACTTGAGTATTTGATTGGGGGTAGCTAATAACTAGATGGAATCTTAAAATCTGAAGAGGAAATAAAAGAACATTATTTGAAGTGTCACTGTCAATACTATGACTTCAAAGATATCCATTAAGTTTTCATATAAATAAATTGCACATGTCAATGCTTAAGTTAAATATGATGTTAATTGGTTATAATCATTTATTGGTTATTAATCATTAATATTTGACTAATCAACAAATTAATTTATACATAATTAGCGCTAACACTGTTATACACCTACATAATCAAATTACATGGGTAAATTGCTTCATAGAGAGGCATTTCTGTTACTTAACATGCCAATATGTCCGTTGCTACAGGAAACCTGTCACTTCGGAAACCTTTGTCCATCAAAATTTTCACAGGGCATGTACAGGGGGGTTTTCCACTTTTTTTACTTTTTTTGAAACAATCTTTTTATATTCTTAATTTGTATTGGGGATACCATATTTTGAGGGGGCTCCCATTAAAAATTCAAAATTTGCAAATAACACACCCCCTCCTCCGCTAGGTAGTCTAAACAATTTCCACAAAGTCACTCTTTGATGATCTTCTCAACCTTGAAACTGTTAAAACAGTCCTGTCCCTTTGGAAGTTGGCTAATGTAGTTTGTATTTGCCGATTACCTTCCCAACAAATCAACAAAATACTCGTTCCATCTGACGCTTGTGTCGCCTGCCGTGGCGTTTTAATGATAGGCCTTATATGAACCTTGATCCCTTGGCAATGTGAAACTTTAACCTCATCAACAAATGAGGGATCCAATGTTGCACCTATAACTCCTTCGTTTTTACATTTTAACGTTTTTACATCTTACAATTGAACCTCACACACACGACTTTGATCGTGTTTTATGTGACCTTTGACCCTCGTCAGAAATAAGGGATGTCCATGTTTTTTATCTATGTTCAAGTTTGGTTTTAATCCATCGTAAGTTTGCGGATATCACAGGCAATGTTTAACCGTTTTTCACAACCACAGACATCAACACACTATATCACAAAGACTCAACAGTGACACATATGTCTTATATAACGGAGGCAACACACACAACACCACATTGACCCATTCTCCTCTGGAGGGTATAACAGTGTCCTCTAATGGACCCTATATGAATTTTGACCTCATTATCTGCAAGAGAAATGTTATGACAACTATTAACGGAACCAATGGTCGGGACTCTTACGGGTATGCAACCGATGACCTCTTGCTCATGTGCCCTTTGAACCTCTAATGACTTATAGTGACCGTGATCCCATTTGGTTCAAAATATATACCCTTTCTGCAAATAATTACTGTGACCACCAAACAGGCTCAAAGGAACTTGTACCATTAACACTCACTGGGGCAATACAGTTTGAACTCAATCATCCCATCACCCAACCCGAATACCTTTGACCCCTGTTGGTTAACACCGACAGAAAGTTCTGGGCAAATTACGTGGTTTTGGCCACCAAACGGGGAAACTCATATGGTGCACACACATTTACTTCTATTAAATGACCCTACATTACCTTTGACCCTTTTTCCGCAATAAAATGCCTGTAATAACTACTTAAACCACCTCTAGTACCCATCCCCCTTTAATTCCTAAATTCTGCCATTTTTTTTTCAAAATCCTCGAGCGGACCCGCCCTGCCTGAAAAATATTTTCAGGTTTGCCGAGTCATTTAGGGACCCCAGGGACGTAAGGGCTGTATCCTTAGAGGAAAACCTACCATCACCGCCGCAAAAAGGAGGTAGCGTTATTTGTCCTGTTAGATCTGGAGCAATTTCCCTTCCCACTACATATAAGGCAGGGGGTCCTCTCCGCTATTTTTGAAAAGTTGCCGAAAAATGGGATTTAAGAATTTTAGAGGGTATAGAGTTATGCACATAATTGACCTCCACTGATGCCTGTGTGACGTTTTAAAACCCAATTTTGACAAAATAAGATAAGAAGAAAATAAATATAGACGTAGAGTCACCAAACTTGCTCAAAGAACCCGCAACCTAAGCTCAAATATCCACTGGTCCCAGATCAAATAGTGCATCCCATATTGACCTTACTACCCCTATGTAACTTTTGACTCCATTTTGGTAGAATCTATTCGCTTTGCGCAAATAAAGGCTGAGACCACTCATTACCTGGCCAAAGACGCGTGGTGGTACACGGATTTACTCTACGATCCCCTACCTGACCTTTGAACCCCTAACATAATATAACACTATTTTTTTTCAAATAAATGAATACCCAAAAATTTCCTCAAAGAACCGGGGCCAACACTCACAGGGTATATGAGACTGAAATTACTATGTCCTACATGTCTTCTGACCCATTTGTAAAAATCTAAAACACTGTCTTTTGCCAAATACAATGCTATTGATACTAAAACAATCGCTGGTCAGAACTTATATGGCTATTGAATACGAACCTGGGGTTTTGCACAGATTGATTCCACTAATGAAACCTTTATGTGGCTCTTTGATCACATTTGTCATAATCTAATAAAACACTGTTCTACACATAAAATGCTGCCGGCAACCTTTAAAAAAACACTGGTCCAGGACTCAAATAGGTACATAAACACATTGACCTCTACTGACCCTATTGTAACGTTTGACTCATTTTATCAAAGATATACCTTCTGAAATGCCGTGACATCACATTAAAAGAATCACTGGACCCCACATACCAAGGGGTGCACTTTTTATTGACCCCCAAGAGGTTTGACCCATTTTGTTAAAATCTAAGTATAAAAAAGATTTTCGGCAAATAGGGTGATATGACCATTAAACTTGCTCAATAGGAACTGGGACAATGCACATATGGAGTGTGCACATATTGACTAAATGACCACTGTCTTTTTCACACCTCAACCCCATTTGTGTGCAATATAACAATATTTCTTTTTTGCAAGCCTAACTTATCTTTCAGTGTTTTCCGTAATGCAACTTTTCAATTCTCTTCCGTCCCATTTTGATCATTGATGCCTCTTTTAAATCCTCATCAAATATTATGACGCCCATAACCTAATAACAATGGACACCAAAGTACAGAAAACTGTCATACACACGAAAATCGTTGACTGTATTTGCCCTAAAACCATCTCGCAATTCAAACACGTAATAATAGAAACATTCAATTGCCCAAATTTCTCATACACCTAATGATCGAAAACTCACTGTATGTGGCCAGGCCAGTTTGGAATTTTGGAAAAAGGGTAGCTATTTTGGAGCTTTGGACAATGGTGCGGCATGACAATAATATTGACAATCAGTTATAGGTTTCTCAGTGTACAATACGGAAAGGTATATCGCATATAGGGTAGCATGGAGTGCATATAGTCTATCTAAAGTGTTTGCGCTATTTAACAGAACAACACAAAATTCACCCAAACGCTGACTCCATCGTAATATTCTAAATCCAGACAAATATGCGCGCTCCGTCGCAAAAAAAAACACTCTGAGTTTCAATTTTAAGTTGATGGTTAAGAAAAAGCAAAATGTAAACAAATGGCAGCCATAATTGAATGTGTACAGTGTTCAATATTACCGAAATGATGAAGAAATTACATTTTTTGACATACAACAGTCTATTTGGAATGTGAATATTTTGATATATAGCAAACATTATGGATTTTTGTAGTGCCTTACCCCCGCATGATGGAAACACTTCATAAAAGACCCAAAAATGGCTCAATTGGTCCAATATGCACCTAATACTCCAAAACTAACTTTTTGGGCAGCCATTTTGAATTTTTGGGCATAGGCAGCTATTTTGGAATTTGAAAGTTTTCCTAATCAACCTTGTCATGCCCGAAAACCCTATGCTGGAAACCAAAAACAACCAAAATTGGTAAATGTATACCAAAGTTAACTTTTTCCCCCACCCCCACCGCTCTGGTCGCCGGGGGACCACTTTGGGCAACACTTTTTAAAAATCCTGCCGGTACCATTGTATTCAGCGGAAAAAAACAGTCAAGAAACACTATCACACAGAAAGTGGAACACCATTTCCCTGTTGCGCGGGGCTGTGGACCCGACTATTTCACCTTGGTTTACGGTAAACATACCATGTCACATATAACTTTTGTTTCCTATATTTATTTTTACACTACAGCTTGTATAATGTTTATGTTTACACTTCCATTTTGGTATACTAAATATCTCCTTTTTTATAATAATTACTATTGCACTGTGTCTTCTCAGTGTATAAACTGTAATATCCAGTTTTCACTTACACTTAACACATCATACACTACGTTTAAATTATACCCACCCAAATACTCATTACACATTCTAGAAACCGTAAAGGCCGACTCACAGATTTCCCAATGAGGGCGCACTATTTTCTCAAACAAATCAAGTTTTTTTGTGGAATTTACATAATGTTTCTCCATATACTGGTCACTATGTAAAAATAACAAGGCTCAAATCAAAGTCCTTCATTTCAACATCACAATCTCTATCATACACTTTCCAGATCAAAATTTTTTGTTACCTATGCCTATTACATTGGTATACTGTATACATATATGCTTAACTGCATGAAAACAAAATATCATCCATCTCTAACTTTGGAATTAACATTTGGCCTAGCTTCGATCTATTACGTTACACGCTCTGCGTTTTGCAGTGTCCTCGTCCAGTTAAAATTTATTTATGTACATATAAACATATGTAATATTTTGTACTTTAATTATTTTAATATTTTTCATTCTAATTTGTCCAGTACCGTATATAAATAATGTTGATGGACTAATAATAATTGAATGAATATGATGAAATGACTATTTTTAATTACTAACCAAAACAATTATATTGCAATCTCTGAGTTTTCAGCCTTTAAAACTAGCACCTAAAGAATAAATGATATTAAAGTCAAATTTCTTATGAGTCAAAATATATTCTGAAAAGTGAACTCCTCATTGCATATAATTTTGCCAAACGTAGCATTGTAGTATAGATCAAAACGCCCCTCGTGGAAATAGCCAATCTCTTATACCACATCCATCCGTAAACCTCCTCCCAGTTTATACTGTACATATATTCGTATATAGATTCTGATATTTATTTTTGCCCGTTCATTTGTAACCAGTATCTTATTTAACACTAAATTTGTAATTTCCTGTAGGATTTATTACTAACACCCGTGTTAAATACACTGTACCTAGTTTCACTTACAACTTAAACAAATATTGAGTAGAGCCTGACACGCTCCCATTACAAGTGTATCTTCTCCACTTGTTTATACAACTCATATTTTACCTTAAAGTGAATCCAATGAACAGCTGTAGTAATGTTAACCATTGTATCAACAATACACTCAATGGTATAACTTCATCTATTCCGTTGTACACCATCCATATTAATAGAAAATTAAACCCATTATGAAACCTATAAACCGATCCTGCTTCTTTATATCTTGCCATCCCTGCCTTGCATTTTCCTCAAAAAATTGCCAAATACTACCAAAATCATTCAACCATTTTTTTAACGAACCCATAAGCCTAACTATAAGGCAAAAATTACAACCTGCCAAAAAACAATGACTCATTAACGATTGACCGGGCAATTCTTTTAAAAGGAATTTTTATCTTGTAATGCACTGGCTCAAAAGCACTGTGTGTATAGTTTACTGGCAGAAAAGTATTGTAAACAAACACTCTGTAACAGCTCATCTGGCAGAATAAACAGTTCAATCAGGCTGCATATAAATGTACATCTTGGGGATTCTGGAGATCATAAATCATTCCTAAAAAACCAGCGGCATATTTTCTAAATACCCAGTGAATGGAAATTACTGAACTGTGGCCATGGGAATTGAGACTGTTCTGGCTCAGTCCATAGTGAAAAACATTATTTTTGGTTGGTTTTGTGTTTGTAGTTTCAGTAATTTTACCAAACAGATACAATGGCCTAGCATTTAAGATCAACATTATGTAATCACTTTTTTGTGGTTCCTTTAAAGGTGCCACAAGAGAATTTCAGCCATCCCTATATTTGTCCTTTGCAAAAGCATTCAATAGATAGACATTCAATGGATTTCTTACCTTGTATTTGCTAGGTTAAATGAAACCAGAAGGGCATTGTGATTTGCTATACTTATCAATATAAACATAGGCTTCATCTTGGTAGTTGCTCCATATGAATTAGAAAATTTCCCACAATTTTTGTACTCAAAGAAATAATTATTCTCATCTTAATCCTGTCAGATAGGGATATGTTTCAGTAACAAAAAATCAGGATTTTTATCCATATTTTAAGGGACCCCTGATATGTGAAATTTCCTTGTTACACCTTTAATTATGGACAATACAATTGTAACACGTCTTTTCCTTTTCCTTAACTTTTAAGCCAATCCTGTCCTGCAATTTGAAATATTTTGACTCTTTTGGGGGTGGATCACTGATGCGTCTTAATCAACAAATTTGCCCTATTTACATGAATATCATAGACTCGTATTCATTGAATTTTAAAACCAACAAAGGTCACAACCGTTCACCAGTTATGCATATCATTGGAAATCAAATTCTACGGCCGCAACACGTTTCTTTTCTTTCTGTGCCAAACACCATTTCCGTCGGCTGTGAATTAATGTCGGCCGTCAACATGAATTATAAATTTCTGTTTTACTCGTAGGATGCTGATTGGTCCTAAACATTTCAAGTGAAGGCTAAGGTATATAAAAGCCTTACACACCATGCAAAAATAATCATTTTAAAAAATCTTGAGGGCGCACTAGTTTTCAAATGTGCCAGTGTCTCTTTAAAGAGACACAAGGACATTTAGGCAATTCCCATTGTAACTAAGGCAATCAACTCTGTTTTTGTTCTTTCAAACCAGTGCAAAACAAAAGGATTTTAGTACAAACAATTTCAATATACTCCATAATTCTATCATGCCAATAGCTCACACATTTCAGCTACTTTTTCAACAAAACACTTTTCGTGAATAATCTTGCATATCAGAAGGCAGAGTGGGTGTCATTCCATTACCAAGCTCAAAACAATAGACGAATGTCCTTCAGTTACTGTGACGTGCTATTTTCAAACAGTTTGGAAGACAAATCACCCAGTGGTGTACCGACCGGTGGAGGTTGCAGGGGAAGTTGCCCTCTCTGGCTCGAAAATGCAGTACAATATGGACAAAAAAAATAAAATATATTTTTTTATCCCTCTCCTTCGGGGAATTCCGACCAAATTTCAACCTAAATTGTGGCAAAATTAAATTAAATTCAACATTTTTCACCCGCTACATGCGCATTTTCGTCAAGATCAGCTAATTGGAGCAAATCACGCGTGACGATTCGAGGACTTACGAATTTTGCGCCCTCTGGCGGGACGACTTGGGACTTTCACCCCCTCTGGATTGACTGCCTGGTACGCCACTGCATCTGCAGATCACCAATGTGTTGTGCATAATGCTACTTTCTATTAACCCAAGTTGACACTCATGGTAATTATTGTCAAAGCTCATATTCCCATTATTTTCTTTATAATTTGCTAGTTATACTTGCGCCAATATCTCAATTTGGAAATTGGATAGTCAGTTTATTCAGGAAATTGCTTCAATACAAATTCCATGTTATTTCAGACAACCTGTTAGCATATTCAATTCTCTTTTTTGGGGGGGGGTTTTTTCTTTCGAGAAGGCTTGTAAAACTCATTTTTTATCGAGAGCTTTTAAAAGGATTCATCTTGATTTTATTCTGCAGTACTAAGCATTTTAAGATGGTACATTTGCTTTTTGTAATTGTAACCTTTAGTGGCCCATTTTCTTTCACACTGCCCCACTAGGGTGGTTGTTAGTTGATCTTTGCGTAGCCTAGTTTTAAAGGCTGACTCAGGGAATTTCCTGATGCTGGCGCAAATCAATTTCAAAACAATCATTTTTTTCATGTACATATGCTTGCCATCTAATCACTGTGTGAATAACAAGCTCAAATCAAAGTCCTTCATAATCATATAGAAAATCACAACTGTTTGTTATAAATTCCAGATCCAG
>JAMKCH010084255.1:0-12851 GCA_023653785.1 Ophioderma brevispina
CCCCTATGGGATTATGGCGGGGATTATGGGGACGATGCTATCAGCGATTGGGCAACGGCCCTTTAAGTCTTTCTTGCTGTCCAACGTAGGACCCGAGTTACTTGAAGTCTCACCTCTTTGAGTTGGGCACCGTGTGTAGTGCAGATAGGTTGATGATTCTCTTCCTCATTGACGGTCATGTATTCCATTTCGTCTCTTTGGCATTTAGATTTATGCCGAGCTCGGGCCGAGCTGCAGCATTCTCAAATGATGCTTTGTAGCACTAGTAGTAGTAGATCTTATGCAGCACATATCACATCCCCTGATAGAGCTGCGTAGTCAAGGTCTGTGATATGCCGACTTTGGTGACATCTTGACCCCCCCCCTTTTGTGCTGCTGTCCTACCCAATGACCCCCTTTTTCGCGGCCTACGTGCACATTTTTGACAATTTAATAATTTAATGACAGCAATTATAGAAACTCTGGAAAAGAGGCACTTCCTATTTTTATTTCAGGTTTTAACCTCAGTGACCCCCTTCTTAAAGTTTCAATCTGTTTTCATACGGTATGACCCCTTCAAAAAGAAAGGAGTGCCCCCGGCACTAGTTGACCCAATGTGTTTGAATTATAATTTGCTAAATAAAAATCTCCCCATGTAGTGTGGCAAATCATCTAGAATGCAAAATTCATTTTGACGGGAAAACATTTTTCACATATCATTTTCAAGTGCTACAGATTAAATACTAAGAGGATTCGAAAATCTCCCTAAACATGCATTTATGAGCTATATACTTTATCGAAATATGAGCGTATACGTCCATAGGATAAATGCAAATTAGCATGTCTTGCCAGGCTTCCTTGTCTATCTTTTTGCTATGTGGTTTGGGAGATCTTTTACTGCTAGTTACAGCAAATAAAATTTCTGTAGCAAATTTACCCAGGTGTACCTAGTATTTTGTTTAAAATTGAGTGTGCTATACGGTATGCATGAGATCAGAGGGTGTTTAAGTTAATCCCATAATGCACCAGTTTTGGGAAATTTCACTTCAATAAGGCCATGTGATCCCACAAAAATCCTATTCTTAAAAAAACACTGACTTTTACACTCATTTTAGCCAACAAGGTGCTAGTACCTAAAGAATTTTTAGCATGAACATGAAATGCCTTGTGGTTCTCAAACTTAATGAACACTTTTATCCCTAAGTACTGACATTTGTTTAATACAGTACAGTTTAGATAGACTGCAATGCATCATGGGATTGATTCAAAACACCCTCGGGTATGAGACCGACAGCTTACCCTCTGAAAGACACTTTTGATTTTAATAAATGGGCATCATAAAAATTAAATCCAGAAAATACTTGAGTAAATTCCAGATTTACTCTCTCTCTCTCTCTCCTTCCTCTCGTTCTCATTCCACAACTATATCTTAAAATCCATTCCACTTGTATTTTTTTCAGAAATCTGAGAAGACAACCTAGTCTAGAATTTGTGACTTTGATGAAACAGCCACGATGCGAACCGTGAATTTGTCCAGGAATTTGTATTATAGAGTTGTATGGACCAAGACGCTCACTCATATAGGCCTATGAAGTTCTTGACACAGGTGTACACGTAATTATAGTCCGCCGTACTCACAGTCCGGCTACAATGGTTAAGAATAGGGCACTAAATTCAGTTGACTCTTCACGCAACATTAGTTTCAAGCTTTATTCCGTTGTCGTCTATGGAGCCCGGACTGTGACTCATGGCGGACTTCATTACTTTCACACTGGGTCATTTGTTAATATCCTTCAGTACGTTAGTTCAATTTATTTTACCATTTTAGAGTGTTTTTTCATGTCCACATCAGAATATGATTTTTTGAAAAAGAAATGTAGGAAATTCAAATCGACGATGTGTTCTCATATGAGTGCTCGTCATATTCGTGTATGTCTGGTTACTCTGTCTGAATTTAAAAAACCCCATTTAAGGACAATCGCCGGATAGGAGAAGGCCGTCCTCTAATAGTTTTCATGAGAAGGAATGTTTTGAAACCGTTTCGCATTCGAAGTGCCACCTCAAAAGGTACTCGTTGCTGGTTTTCACAACAATTCACTTTACATAAATTTCCCAAAAATCGTTTTTTATGTAAAATATAACACAGGCTTCAGGGTCATTGAATGTCCAAATAGCCCCCCCCCCCCCCAAGAACCGGATCCCAAGAACCACGATGCCGCAATTATCAACTATATATGATTGGGCATTCTGTTCTTGGGGGGGGGGGGGCTCATCATTGCATTTGTTTATTGGGAGCCTGATCAAAATGGAATTGCCACAAAAGAATCTATTAGTAGATTCCATTGATATAGAGTTATGCGCGGAGTTTGGACTTCGTGTCCATTACTCAAAATATGGGACGGAATACCAAGAAAATCTTTCTCGCAATACAAGAGGTCGGATTCAAAGAAACTGCCACTACAAATAAAGTTTTGATGCATAGTGTGTCTAACCCAGAATTGGTTTTAAACATTGCTCAAAACATCTCTACATTTTTTGAAGGTTCATTCACCTGTGGTAATCAATGCGGACTTTTTATCTTCACTCTGTCATAAAATCATCTTCACCTGCTTTCACTTGAAACTATTTCCGGATTTAGTTTTTTGGCGTGTTCTTTGACTTCTAGGGTGTTTATACTTTGACTATTGATTGGGACTGTGAAATGGCCCAACCGCTCAGGGATGGCTATCATGGCTCTATAGCGCACATCATACGACAAATACACGCCCTAACGTTTTTATATACCTAATCCCCTCAAGTCATCAATACCTCCACCTACAAAAAGTGAGGCTATTCCACTATCAACTGATCCAGTATAATACATACGACATGGGGCATGCTTAATACTACTTACGTACTGCGCCATGGGAATCGAGTATTTTAATTGGCCATCTATAGACCAGTTAACAGCTTAACAGCAATGTTTGTAACTATGTTAGGGCCTGGTATCTTGAAAACTAGTCGAACCTGACTGTTTACACACTGGGCAATTGTTGTATCTATAGAGTTTAATACTATGGGCCATCACGCTTGGCAGCATGGAGTTGGCAGTCCACCAAAAGAAAGTGACGTAGGATTTTTTCTGGTCTATGTCTCATGATATGCGCGGTCGTGGGTCCATTTGGTTGTGTCCCGGTCTGCTTGTGTGCAGACGGTTGGAATCCAATCTTAGCATATCATTGTGGCTACTCAGCATAAGAAAGTACCTGGGTATTGTTATAAAGGGCTGACTCATGTATCCTCTTTGTAGCCTATGAAGGACACACATGTCTATCAGACGTCACAACTCCATAAGCAAGGGCAGCTATTGAACATCTTCCTGTTTCTTCTCATTCATTCATACTGGTCTTGAAATGGAGCGTGCTCTAATCCTTTTGCTTTTTCCAGATAGCATGCCCCTGAAGTTTCTCATACTTTTCTCATTTTTCTTGATACAATTGTATTTTGGGGATACAAATCACCCTTGCGGCATGATAAAATACTTGTAACTCAATTTAAAAATAGATGGTGAAATTTACCTATGATATTATAGAGGCCTCCTTCTCTCCTATTCCGGCGATCTCCTTTAGACTCCTTTTAAGAATAACCAACAATTGTTATTGCTTTAAAATACTTTTATTAGTTGTACGGTATTCTCGTTTTTGTCTAGTAGTCGCATGGCTTGGTAGCGTTCTTGATTTTCTTTTTCTTCTGTAATGTGGATTAATTTGGCATAGAGGCTGGTCTGAGGAAGATGTTCGAGAAAGAGATGGTGAACCTCTGCGTACCTGTGTATTTTAATGGGTGTTCATCGGCACACTCGGCCGATCCTAGCCTTTCGAACAGTTTTTTTTCATGCACCGCGTATGTTTTTCATGCATCTGCCGCGCAAAGCATGTCGAAAGGGCTACGCCGATGAGTCTGAACCCACCCCGTTAGAACATTCTCAAAAGGTCCACACCAGCGATAAAATTACCCTCCCAGAGCGACAAATTTCTGATTGGCTTATTTACATCCTACTTAATTTTAACACGTTAAGTGCCCAGGGGGGGGGGGGGTCCAATGGACTCACGTAATTTTTTGTCGATATTATCTCGTTAGTAATTAAAATTAAAGTAATTAAATCTGGAAATTTAATGTTTATTATACTTAGAGCAATAATTAATCTATTTTTCATAACTGTCTGTCCGCCTATTTTCCTCGGAGGCCTGGGTCGTATACGGTCACAAACTTGGTGGGTGGTGAAGTTTGGTGGGGCCGCGCCAGATCCAGTTTGTCGATATGTTTTGCATAAACGCGCACCACAGCGGGTAATCGCGAAAAACATGTCAAATTTTTGGGTTGGCTTCAAAACGGTAATTACATAATCCTCTAAACGCTGGCTTCTAAAACAGTGATTAATACTATCATCCGCCCCTTTGTTTCCCTTTTTCTCGAAGGCGGGGGGTCATGAGTCTGGTGGGTGGGTGGGTTGGGTGTAGCTTGGACCGGCGGATGTCAAGTGTTCTCCTTGGAGCACGCTTCCACGTATCAATCAATGGAGAGTTTTCCGCGACATTTCGAGTTTCACCGCTCGGGTGTATCGAGTTCCCCCTCGCCATAAATGTCGAGTGTGCAGCGTTATTCGAGTTTACAGCGCTCAATCTGTCTCAGTTGGGGGGGCCCCTCTATACATCGGTTTGTTCTCTCTATATGGTTTTTTTGACATAAATCATGTCCAGTTTCGCTCCACGAATCAAACTCATTGGCGAGTTTTCCCGCGCATGGCGGTCGAGTTCCACGTGCTGTGTATCGAGTTTTCCTCGCCATATGTTCGAGTGTGCAGGCCGTTAGTCGATTGTTACAGCGCTATATTCCAGTTTGCCCTCTATACTCAGTTTTGCTCTCTATATGCGTGAGTTTGACATAAATCATGTCCAGTTTCAAATCTCGACAAATATTTTTTCTCAACATGAGGAAAACTCGACCTGGATTTTTTGTGTAATGTGTAAAAAAATCATGTCGATTTTGCCTCATGTTGAGAAAAAATCATGTCTGATTGTCTCATTTTGATAAAAAAATCAGGTCGAGTTTTTCCCTGTGAGAAAAAAATCACTTCGATTTTGCTCATGTTGAGAAAAAAATCATGTCCAATTTGCACACAAGTTGACAAAACTCATGTCCCAAGGTTTTTAAAACTCGGCATATTTATTCGGACATGATTGTATGTCTGGACATGGGATGTTATGAAACTCGGCACATAAGAGTTCAAACTGGAAGCAGTCGCTGTAACCTCGACAATATAGCGTGTAAACTCGATATAACAGCGCCTGAAATGCATGATTGATACTGGCTCGTGCCATAGGCTTGGTTAGCGGATGCGCGCCCCACAAGCCGAGTAATTGCAAAACGGTTGTCAAACAAGTAGTGCTTTTAAAATCCGGCGTGTATTTTCTCGGAGACCGAGGATCCGGGAAGTTCCTGAAACTTCGTGGGTGGTGTCCCCATTAACCTTCCGACACCGAGTTGTAATTGTTTGTTGTTAGCGGCCTCAAAAAGCCATCAAGGTCATTTACGGTCAATAAAGGTCCAATGGGGTTAACGTTGTGTATGACCTGACGTGAGGGTGGGGTCGATTGTTCTGCCAAAAAAAAATCTTAAATGTCACAACAAGGTCGCCAGGGATCATTCAAGGTCAAAGGAGGGGTCAAATGGGGTCACTTTGTGTACACCAGACAATCTTGCTGGGCGGAGTCGATTGATGATGTCGACATTTTAAGGTCACGACAAGGTCATCGTGGTCATTCAAGGGAAAAGGAACCGCGAAACCTGAGAATCGCGAAACCCGGTAAATCGCCTATCAATAAATAATATTTAAATCAAATAACCTTTTAGATGCGATAGCATCAAATTTATTTGTCCGACGTGCTTTTTAACTGTCTAAGGGTGATTTGAACTTTCTGAGATTTGGACTAGTGGTGCTATAATTATTTTTACTTGATTATTCTAGAGTGGATTCATTATTTTTGGTACAAAATCTTATATTAGAATTGCTGTGGCTGAAAAATGTGCGAACCACATTTATTCCGAAGAGTGCCAATTCATTTGGCCTAGTCAAAGATCAAAGTTTCGGATTTTCATTTTTATTATTCATATGTGGTTCTTACGTGACCACAATTATCTTTTGTGTTATTTTTCTGATTAACAACCATTGGAATGTGGTTATCTTCCATCTTCCTTTTATTGTAAAGGCGCTACTCTCTTGACCACCACCATTCTTTACGATTTTGTTGATACTTGGCCAATAAATCACATAATGTGAAGCTGATCGGCAGTAAGTACTCTTGGGGTTAACGCAATGTAAGTTGAGGATAGTTAGCATCACAATATCAGCACACGCCCTCTCTGATTCATTATTTTGACATTCATAACATTGTAAAAATAAACCGTATGTTTACCGAGACCCTGTATATTGATAAGTAACATTATTGCGACGATAAAATTACGGAAACCCGTTAAATGCCCGTACATTTGGATGCTGTTAGTGTTATATTAACGTCAATTTTAAACCGTTATTTGACAGGTTTTCTGTAAATTCACAATCAACTTACCATTATTTTAAACGGGAATTTTCACACAGCATTTACCCGGAATTTTGCTGCTGTGATTAATGGCCACATTTCCTTCAAATTACAAGTTCATTTGATGACATGGTCTCTACGACGAGCAACCGGTAATACAACTTCTCTCTCTGGAATGCTATTGTGTTTGGGTGACCAGATGTCACGTCGGTTGCTTCATTCCATCTAATATACAATTACTGTTGTATAGGCCACTCCATTGTAATTGAGATCCGTGTTTTTTTTCTACATGTCGTCATTGTTATCGTTTCTTACACATACGCATAGCCTATATATTAAAACGTTTGTATTTCATTCCATTCCGCGGGCAGAGACGGTGGTGGGATACGTCTCTGATTTATGTCGATGCACTTAAGTCATGACCTGTGATTTTTATTTATTGTCGGTTTTTAGTGCCATAAATGGCTTAATAGCTATTGAGCTACATGTTATTCCTTAATTTATTGTATTCACATTTATATTTAGATGTATTGTATGTAGATTGTTTATCAAATACCAATAGCTATTTCTACCATATTAGAGAAGATTGTTCTTTATAGTTTTATTTCAAGAAATCGTTCGTGTTTTATTTCATTCGTTTTCACATATTTGTATATGACAGTACCCATAGTGAAATACCGAATCCTCTACCATGACATGGCATAATAAGTATGGATAGCCTGTCCATGTTTGGTTACAGCAATTCTAATTAACACCTGCTGTACTAGGATAGCAAATTTTATCAAACTGACTTCAATATGATTTGTACTAAGTGCACTAATTGCTTAAGGGTACATTTAAGGAGGTGATATTCACCTTGGAATATAAGCACAGACGATAAGCACGGATCCCTTCCTCGGGCATTTATATGCATCCCAATCCTGCGCCAATGAGATTTTAATACTGTATTGTGTCAGGCTTTGGTGTCTTTAGAGATCGGTATTGATGATCAGACTGGCATTTTCTGTGCATGGATAGGATATTACGAGCGAGCTTTTTTAGTAAACAGGGTCCGCATTTAGGGGTTCTTGAACATCCTTTTGTAGTAACGCTTTTCACCTATATGCACCTTCGCGGTGTTAGTCCTTGAGTGGGGGTAGGTAAAAAGGGGGAGGTTTTGGGTTCGAGGGGTGGAGCTCATGGTGGATGGGGTCTCTTCCGCGTACCGGATAAAGGAAATAGATCGAGGCGTTCTCGAAAAAACTTGATCTTTTTTGATGGGGGGATAATAGTTCCAATGCTTGCCTGTATGAAGTACGAAACTGGGAAAGAGGTTGGATCGAGCGTGGGTGAGTGGAGGGTGGATTTTTCACAAATGCGTAGAGTCGTAGCTGGGAACTGGGCGGAGGGCGTGCTGTTTCCTTGTTTCCCGGAGGCGTTCGGTGGTGTGTCATAGGTTTTAAAGCACAATATCATCTTTTGACGTCTTAATTGAATATGGCCGTTGTTCTGTAGTAACAATGGTACCGTGATTTATGTCACACCAGTCCAATAAAAAGAGGAGGGAGGGGAGGAGTTCCCTTTGTATTTGTACAGGCCCCTACTAACTGTTGCCATATGTATTTTTTAGCACACAATTGAAAAATGTAATTTACGTATTTCCTACAGAAATCGCAGACACTCAGGGTCTTATTTATAGGGCACTGGGAATGTCAATTCCTCAGGTGGAAATCTACTGGTTTCAACTTATGGTTTCCCTTTGATAGTCTATTATAAAGGAAGATCAACATTCTGAAATCAACATACTCAAAGCTCCCTTTAACAATTTGCCATGGATTATTAAGATGTCTGTGTGATTTATATTAATTATGCTATATCCTAACGTCCTCTTAACTACTTCAAATGCCTTCACAAAAAAAAAATTCACGGAGCGTACCATGCATTGGCTTTAGGGGACATTTTCTCCTATATCTACACGAAAATACGCTGATAACTTCACTTTTTGCGGTGAATGTCCGATTTTCTTTCCTCTAGTGCCGTTTATGGATATATTGATTTTAGATTTAGTGTATTATTTTTGTATTACTGTACATTTTGTTTTAAGTGTGGTGTGTTGTGTTTTTAGCAATATCATATTTGACTCACAATAGGGCTGTTCTGTAAATAAACAATTCAGGGTTGCCTCCAAATGATATTAGCAAATACTTTAATTATCATTCCATTTCTATTGTACAGGGTGACTGCCAGTCCTATAAACTGTTGCCCAATATGCGTTTTTTGATGCAAACAAAAATTAAATGTGAAAAATATAATTAGTTATACACCTATCATCGTAATTACATAGAGCATTTAGGAAAGTCAATCCCACGGAATATCCACCGGATTACAGATTAGGTTTGTTTTTGATAGTCTATAAAGGAGATGGTAGATACGGATACTATACAACCATCCTGCCATTTCTGAATCAACATACACAAAGTACCCTTTTACAAATTGCACCATGATTATTAGAAATCTGTGTATTATAATTATTATGAATTTAGATTTGTTTCTTCTCGATTAATGTATTTTAATGTATTTCTTTGGCATTTTTTTAAACTGTGTGTGTGTTGTTTGAAAGACAATATCATATTTTCCTCTCATAGGCGTTTCTGGTAAATAGAACAATTTTGGTGCTTTGGCCCTTTAGTGTATTAAACAACTAAATACATTTAACAAGTCATGTATTTACAGTTGATTGTACAGGCGCTTACCAAAATACGTTTGCCATATGGCAACATAATTGTGGTGTAAATGTAATGTATTGTATACACGAATCGCATTGTAATTTGTATAATAAGTGTCTTATATTTATAAATGGGGATGTTAATCATACCTACACAAATCTACGGGCTTACGTTATGTAATGCCATTATAAAGGATGAGGGATAAGCAGAAGCATATTATGCAAGTGTTTTAAATTTTTTCGCTTTTCCGAATTTTGATTTTCGTACTAAAAGGGCCCATTTTAGACAAGGACTCGTAACTTTTTAAAGGTCCCAGGAAATGCTTATAGAATGAGTGTGATTTGTGTCAAGTCGACAAGGCGGCGAGAAAGCATTCACTATTTGGGTTTGGTGATGACATCATAGTGATTATTGAGTTTTCAGAGAGTAATAGAAACATTCCAGGTGACTGGTGGAATCTATTCATGGCCTGACTGAAAATCATAGTTTCACTAAGATGTCCTGGTAGTGTATTCTTTTTGTGTGGCCCTGTTTATTGGCATGGAATGCCCCGTAAGATTTGGACGAGGTTTATCATCTCCATTTCCCGGACCTTTACAAGGTGCCAAGTACATAGAACTTACAAGTTCCCGTTTCCATTCAATTTTGACGAACAATGGCAAATTTGACTACACTATAGTCACGTCTACACAACATCGTGCATGGAATCATCCGCACTTCTGGAATAAGTTTTTCTCATGGATGTCCCTACACTCTAAATTACAGCGATTTAAATAAATCCCAACTCGATTATCATTAGGGACAATCCATTTTTAGATTAAAATTAACTCTATAGATTTAAATTTTATCTATAGATTTAATTTTAATCTAATAATGATTGGTCCTAATCTGCGGAATCTTTTGTGATTTTATTTAAAAATCCTTGTAGTTTGAGTGTAGTGAACCACAACGAACTGAACGTGAAGTAAAACCCCGGGCCCTTAATAACCCATTCGTTTTCTTTGATTTGATAATAATCGGATATTCCCTCGTTAAGTTGTGATTATTTTGTTCATAAATGTTATCGACCAACGGGGTCCATTCTTATGTAGTTTTGTACAATTTAGATTTTTATCTTTGCATTGTATTGGTTTTATCTCATGTTTTTTAGTTTTGCCAATTGGGGGGCAGCAGAATAACCAATCTTTTAACTATATGTATGTGTATCTTCACTCCTCCGATTTTAAGTATATTTACACATACTCAAATTAATTGTCAAAGTTTACTCAAATTACTGTTAAACTTTAAAGACCGATATCTTTACAACTAACTAAAACAATCTCTCGCCACTGCACGCAGTTGTTTTTTCAAATACAGGGGTAGTGCATTCAAATTTGTGTGCACATTTTAAAACGAAATTTTAACCATTTTGGGAGCAAAATATCATAACCCTACATTTTTGGCCTTTTTTTTTAGCTCTTAGGGTTTTTTAGTGGATTTTTGGAAATTGGGGGCGGGTGGGGCGTTCTCGCCATTACTATATATTACTACAAATGACACACAATGGAGGACCCAAACTAATCGTCTTTTGGCACCTTTAAAATTTCTGCAAAAACTGGACACTATTTCTGAAAGTGTGGCAAAATCTTCTCAGATAGAGCTACACACTTTGTACTAACATCAACTCGACGACGAGACCTTGCGCTTTCATCAACAAAATCAGGAAGGTTATAAGCTATCTCATACTGTGTTTTTTTACTTACAGCGAAACGACGATGCGATTGGTCTATTTGGAAGACTTCCATTTGGGCGTTTTTGGTGTGATTTCCAAAAGTGAAAAACTTATACCTACAATTGAAATGAAATTATTTTTGCTCAATCACTTGGTATATGCCCAAGAGTTTATGATATTATCATAATATGCCCCAAACTCAATTTCGCAAATGTCGATTGGCCGGTTGGAAGACTCGTTGACGATATTATAACATAACTTTTTATAAATGGAGAATTCTTGTTAATGTATATAGTTTCGTCCATTTAATTTCACCTAGCACATGTTTCTAATGTCTGCTTAGGGGTGTAATGGAATGTGTGGTTTTGTTGGGCAAAATGAAATAAATTGGCTTTTTGTTTTTTAAAGTGGTTTTCTCGTGGCTGACTTCCTTCCTGTTTTGAACAAATTAGTAATGCATAAGGAGTTTGGCAACTCCGTTTAGTGCATAGCAATGCCGAGCATCCTGCCTCGCTCCAGTCTTGATCCTGGATCGCTCCAGAGGTTTTCCGACACATATACCAGACCATACACACGTACACACTTCTTCAATCAATTACAAATTAGAGCGCCGCTCATTACCTCATTACTGACTGGTGACGCATATTTGTGATACCGCTTGGAGATTTTGGAAATTCTGCAATATGTTTCATGACGTTCGAGAGACTTTTTAGACCTCGGGTGACCAAAATTATATGCGCAAAATGATATAGGAAAATCCGTATGGTCTCGGCTATCGGAAGCTGAAACATAATTTGAATAGACTTTCCGTTGGTTATGTTGGTGTTGTTTTTTATGTAGTAACTTGCGCGCATGAGTCAACCCCGGAAATTGAGGGTTGAAAAGTACTCCTAATCATCGTAGTGTTGCGCGATATAATGTGACATTGGGATGTAACTATCTGTGTCGGTATTACTAGATCCATTCTGAACCCACAGTATCAATCATTGCAAGGTGACATTTGTTTTAATAAGGTGACAATGCCAATATGCATGGCTATTTTCCGGCATGGAAACCAAGTTTGGAACTGGGAAATGCTGGGAGTATTGATTGCTGTCATACATTAATATGGCAGCGGAACCGTGTTTGTGGGCGCGGTCAAGCATGTTTTTTGATATCCGCGTGGTACAATGTACACACATATTTACTTTACTGCATTCGGTTGTGTTGGTATAACTATGTCAGTCACCCGAATGGACTACACATGCCGAATATTGGGCCAATTCGTGGTACGATCTTGAACCAATATTGGAATATAGCATATTTTTATGGGCAAATAAATATATTTTCAACAACCTGCTTGTATTTAAATAAATTAATTAAATAATTTGAGCGAGTCCAATAGTTTAATTTTTTTTCTTGAAATTGGGTATTATTGTATAATATTTTTGAAATATTGGTTCTGATTCAAACAATGTTCCTTGATAGATTTTAGAAAGAAAACCATTTTAGCTTCACAATAATTTTATATGTATGTTTTAATTGGTTTTCATTACAACCCGGCCACACCACAAAACCACAACAAAAACAAAATATTTCTGTATGTTTTTTATATGTTTTCTCACCCTGCTATTTTAGTAGGCACACAATTCGCCTTAAGCACATAATATTGGGCAAACGTTATCCCAATAATTGCTCTATATTGGCTGTTGGGCGATTGCCAATATGATGCCGCAATATTAGACCATTAAAGAATGCCGATATGAAGCCGCTATCACAGTTGCCTATGGAAAACAATATTGGCCGCACTATAGAACGTAGCCACGGATGCCGATATTCCAAATTACCGATGGGGACATAGTTGTTGGGCCAATAGATGCGTGCTATTCTGGGTATGAG
>JAMKCH010084259.1:0-43911 GCA_023653785.1 Ophioderma brevispina
GGCACAAACCAGGTAGTAAGTTTAGTAGTACATTAATTAACGATCTTTATATAGATGATCTTTGATTATTGATACCTAATCGATGTTTGAATGAGATTGATTTAAACAACACAATTAAAATAACACGTGTTTTAAAAAGTTGTAGTAGTCAAGTTCACAGTGTATTGTCTAGTCATTAAGGAGTTTGAATCCGTAGTGTTGATTAGTTTGGGGGGTTTTGGCCTTGGTAAAGTGACCTAACACACTTCACTGTAGTTTAAGAGGGGTAATTAGATTTGACAATCAGTCGTTCTTCCTATGACATAGGTGGGGATTTTTGTTTCAATAATTCATGGGAATTAAACATTAAAAAATGCTTTTGGCGCGAAATCAATCCCCATTACCCCACCTTCCCACAAGGGAAAAATAGGAAGAAAACACTTCACCGTAGCTAAGAGAGATATAATTAGGATGAAAGTGGTCTTTTTATATCATAAATAAAGGGTTTTTTCAATTATTAATAGTGACTGAAAAAAATTCCATATAATCCTTCTGGCTTCAAATCAATGCATAGTACGTACCCCACTCTTCCTACAAAAAAATAGAAAGAAATACACGTCACCGTAGCTTAAAGGTCCAGGAAATGCAAATAGAATTTGATGTGGTTTGTGTCAAGGTTCTACAAGGAAGGACTAGGAGCATTCAATATTTGGGTGGTGATGAAATCATTTTGGGGGTATATCATTGATTTTTCAGAGAGTAATAAGAAACAATTCCAGGTGCATGTCCTGTGAATCTTTCATGACACTGACTGAAAAATCAATGTTTTCACTACTGATGGCACTGGTAGTGTATTCTTTTTCTGGCCCGGTTTATGGAATGGAATGTCCCATTAAAGATTTGGAGTAGGTTTTATCATCCTTTCCTGGGACCTTTAAGGGAGATAATTAGGATTGAAATCGGTCATTTTTCTCATATGACATCTTTTAAGGGAATTTTTTTTTTTCAATTAGTGTGAAAAAAAATCATATTTTTTCTTCACATCAAAACCCAATCCCCATTCCCACACTCTACCACAAAAATAGACAACTCTTCCCGTAACGAGATAAACTAAGTTTGAAAAAAATCAGTAGTTTCTTATTTATGACATAATTAAAGGTCTATGGCCTTATCGATAATAGACTCGTCCCCAGAGCCTGATGTTTACCGGAAAGGGGCAACATTTTGGTATCAGAAGGAAAGCATACAAATTTTTGCTCATTACCCTGTGAAATATTAGCCCCAAAGGATGTTTGGTTGGGGAAATATGAGCGAAAATGTGCACCAATTTGGTCGACCAAGATTAATTTTACACAGTACTCATTGGGGCTTACAAAATCAAAATTTTTTGCTCTTGTGCATCAGAACGGTTTGAAAAATACGGCACAAAACCTTTACAGATAGGGTTTTGGGTGAAGGCCAATCGATCAAAACTTCTCTCCCTTAATTCGGGCCATCCTCTTTAATGAAGTTTTTGGTTCACTTATTAATAGTGAAAAAAAATTGCCTTTTGGTTTCAAATCAATTCCACAATCTTTCCACAAAGAAAATAGAAACACTTATGGGGGATGATTAGCTTTGAAATCAGCCCTTTTCTTCCTATAGGACCATAACCAAGTTAAGGAGTTTTTTGTTTCAAGTATTCATAGTGAAAAAAAGAGTAGTTTTTCTTCTTTTGGCTTCAAATCAATACCTAATACCCGCACTCTTCCCACCAGAAAATATGATTTTTTTTCTCAATATTCATCAACAATATTGTAAAGCAAAAACAAGATGAATATAAAAAGGGAATATTAACGACACAATGCATGGTCTTACTTTTTTAGGGTAACAAAAAAACAGACAAAAATACCAGGCAGGGGTGGATCCAGGATTTCTCATTAAATTTTGCTGGGTAATGATAGGGTACTAAAGCAAATTATGAGGGAAAACAAAACAAACCAAAAAATAAAATTCAGATTCAATGTAAAATCCCAGTTCAAACTAGATCTGTTGACAGATTGAACACAGTCGAGAGTAGTACCAAGACCAGAAGTGACCCCTTGGACCTTGACCTTAATGCTGAGCACAACTTTGGGAAGGAGTTCTAAAGCCTAATTCATTGCATGGAATTAGTAACATGCAATGTTGCATAAGCAGATAGATTTATTGGAATATGTTTCACCATTAGAACGGAAGTGATTCCTTAATGACCTTTGAAAAACCCCATGCAGAGCACACAACTTTAAGTGTCTCAAGCTGCTTCATATGCATGACTCATGAAAACATTGCAATAACAGATATTATTTATGAATATTTTTACAATTTACTGAATATTGTAAAAAACAGTATGTACTGAATATTTTTTAAACATTACTGAATATTTTTTAAACATTATTTATGGAATATTTTTTAAACATTTTTACTGACTATTTTTTAAACATTATTTACTGAATATTTTTATTAAATATTATTTAATGATATTGTTTAAACATTTAAAGGCCCACAATCGTGATATGCAAAATCAGAAAATCAAAAAAAAAACTCATTAAAAACCAGGTGTTTGCATTGTGTATTAGTATAGGGATTCCTAATTTACCCTACAAAGTGGTTAAAGACTTGAAAGCAAACCCAATAAGACAAAATCAAATATTTTAGTCATTACGTCCGTACGGACAATACTACAACACGTAACTGAATGGCGATTCACATCTTTGAGCATGCTGTTTTCTCCATTTTCTGTAAGTTATCAGTTGCCAAACCTAACTTATGAGA
This sequence comes from Ophioderma brevispina, assembly GCA_023653785.1. Classification (NCBI taxonomy): domain Eukaryota; kingdom Metazoa; phylum Echinodermata; class Ophiuroidea; order Amphilepidida; family Ophiodermatidae; genus Ophioderma; species Ophioderma brevispina. Next base: position 2,773 of record JAMKCH010084259.1, read on the forward strand.
TTGACTTTTTCCTTCATTTACAAGCTATTTCTGCCAATTTCAAATATTTGAATCTTTAGGGTGACTCACTGATACCCTTTAAGACCAGAAGTTCCACGTTATGACTTTTGACCCCATGCAGAGCACAACTTTGTTGAAGGTTTCAAGCTGATTCATATGCATGTGAAGTGAACCCATGTGCAATGAGGAGTAGGCATATATATTTTGTAAAAATGAACTTTTGACCCCTGTACCCCAAATGCCTGTCAAAGTAACTTAGTAATGATGCCAAACTACACCACATAAATGAGTCATGTGATCATTACTATGTAATCGTAAGAAAACTAGGAGTGCAATGTAATTTGAAGTATTTTGACCTTTGACCCCTAAACATGGGTCAAGTGATTGGGTCATGATGGACTTTTATTGACCTACTCACGTTCCTACAGGATGGGCTTAAAAGGATTTCTATTTGACCTGGTTTTGAATTTTACACAGTAAAGGAGTTTGACCTTAGTGAACCCTAAACCATGGGTCAAGTGATGGGTTCATGATTGACTTTTATTGAACCTCTCATCAAGTACTACAGGATGGGGAAAAGATTTTATATTTGACCTGGTTTTGAATTTTACACAGTAAAGGAGTTTGACCTTAGTGAACCCTAAACCATGGGTCAAGTGATTGGGTCATGATGACTTTATGACCTCTCATCAAGTACTACAGGATGGGCCAATTCTTTTTTCTAATTGACCTTGATTTAAATTATCCACAGTAAAGGAGTTTGACCTTAGTGACCCCAGATGACCTTTGATCAAAATTTCATTAAGTAACCTTGTAGGGGATGTCAACTACACCACATGAGTCACATGATCATATTATGCAATCTGTAGGAGAAGTAACGTTTTGAAGTGTTGACAGAAAGAAGAAGAAACCATACAGAAACAAAAACCCAGCAAGTTCCTCGCGGGGGGGGGGGGGGTTCTCACATTTAGAGGTAGTATGGGTATGTGCCGCCTATATGACCCTCATTTTCAGGCTCTTTTTCAGTTCCAGTGACCCCTATTTTAAGACCGTTTCATTTCCAGAGGGGACCCTACTTTTCAAGTCCAAAGCCATATTTTTACCAAATTTTCTTCGAAACACATCAAAAAGAAGCTGAAAATTGAGTGAAATCACAGCCTTATTTTCTGAAATTTTTGGAAAACTCAGTTCCGGAGACCCCATTTTTGGGCCTCAAATCAGCTCCGGAGCCTCAATTTTTGAAAAATTCGGGAGGCACATACCTACCAAAAATAAAGTTGAGACCCCCCCCCGTTCACACGGGGTTCCTCGATGTGTAATTATAGGTGCCCTGTCTGATATGAACATACAATTTTCAGTGCTTCATAGGAAAGGTCATCACCAACATACCTGAATTCAAAAACTTCATTTACCATATACCATTTTAATGCGAGACGACGAGACATTGTTTATATTACAATAGCCAATTGATTAATGTACATAAAAATTATAATTTCCAGTATCCTTAAAAACATTAATGCTCAATATAGCTCAGCCAATTATTTTGCCACATGAAATGTCAAATGCAAGCCTTCAATTGATACTAAAAATATCAGGTTGTTGGAGTGTTGGGGTCGAGGCTGAGGGGGGACCCCTTTAAGCATAAATCATTCATGAATGTAATCTGAAGTCCATTTCCTTGGCGTCTGAATTATGTTTAAAACATTAATGTTCTTAATTTTCCAAAACAGACGATTTTTTTGTATGTTTAATAACAAGCCTTACTAAATTTTCAATGATACACTAAGAATACATAGAACACACTTGTAAATTGTACAAAGTTTATTTTTGGATGTTTGATTTTTAAGTAATGTGGTTTAAATCAATTAAATCAATTCAATTAAACAAAAATTCAATTAAAAGAGTCGCTTAGGACAACACTATATTATACCATTTAGGAATTATTCTGTAAAATGGGCTATAAGGAATTTAGCCTTGATCAAGGATGTATGCTCGTAAGAACCGACAAACTTGCTATTGATTTTTCACACTGTATTGATGTTAACATTTATTCTCAATTGTTTTGAACATTGTGTTTTCACGTTTGAAATCAGTGCTTAAAGGAAATATGTCAAGATTTTGTCAAGCTCATTTTACTTACATGCATAAATATTGTACATACATCACAAATTCCCGAAAAAATAATACAATTTGATGTAAAATTAACAAAATAGAGGCATTTTAATTTTTGCTTTTTTGACATACAAAGAAACGGGCGGATTTTTCGCCACGGCTTCATTGATCAAAAGCGCCCAATTTTGCCTCTCTCCTCTCCTCGTAAAGCCGTTCAAAGTGATGACCAAAACTTGTGTTGACTCGAATTGGTATTACTTGCTGACACTGTAATATTGATGGATTAATGAAAGTAATAATAAAATTAGAAAAATAAGTTACAAAATGACATATTTTGTTTCATTTCTTTGTGTTTTAATTTTTAATTAAGTGGCAACACTGCGATATGATGGTCACACACAACAAATACGTAAATATAGTTGATTATTCATCACTTTGACGTCCAACCATTTGCCTGCGATGTGGATTTGTCGAATCGTTTTCCCGAGTAAGCTATTGGCGGGACATTAATTAAAAGGCAAAATACTCAACAAAATGTGGACAATTTTTCAACTTATTTTGATTTATATGTAATCTACGTTACTTAAAACTTTCCATCCATAACACATTTCCAAATATATTCAGAATCATGACTATTTCCTTTAAGCAATGAAGGATCTATACCGTCTAGATAAAGATCAAATAAAAAAAAAAAGTACACGCCGCTGGTGGTCTGTTGTGCACAGTGGCAGGATCCAGAATCATACTAGTCTAGGTATAAAACCACAAACACCTGTGGTGGTTAGGTGCCGTGGTTGTGCTACTCAGAGCGACAGCCATGATTAAATTGCTTTGTGGTTTTAATCGTCCCTGTTTTTTTTTTTTTAAAAACTCCTATGAATTTTTTGCAATGTAAAAAAAAAAAGCCTGTGACAGACTGAACAAGGCACTCTGCCTGAGTTGAACTTTCTAGTGGAAGCATGGAACATAGGCCAGGTGAAATTGGCGACCTCAAATTAGGTGTTGAATAGAGTGAATTCCCCCCATTTTTTAGATTTTGGGAGTGGAGATATGCTCCACTCCTTGTACAATTTTGCCTATGATCTGTGACAATATTAGTATCAGACGTGTGAACCAATGAATGAAGTTGGCAGAGCGCTTTGAACAAGGCTATAAGGAATTACTATATAATAAGAGCACAATGTATGGTGCTTTCCCTACACATGTAAATTTAGATCTGCGAGTGTCCATTTTTAATTCCTCTACTTGACAAATCTACTCAAATTTATTAAAAAGTTATACCTATCTAGTTGTAGAAATACATAAACAGACCACATTACTTAACATAAAATATTTTGATCATTTTAATGTTTGCAAACTATATTCCTCCTAGTGAACAGCGGTGGCGGCGGAACAATTTTCAAAGTGGAGGGGCCAATTGGTACTGTTAAATGTAAGCAATTCAAATATACTATCATTTGCTCCTGCAGCTATGGCAACTAATTTTGAAAAGTGGGGGATCAGGCCCCCTCCACAAAGTGGAGAGGCCATGGCCCCGGTTCTGCCGCCACTGCTAGTGAAATTGGATAAAATCCCAATATACACATACAAAATTTATACATATGGTTGGTATTTACCAATATAACCATAACACTTCATCAAATTTTCAGTGTTTCCTTTAGTTACCAAGATTAGAAAAAGAAAGCTCTGTAATAGTAAATTATTTCAGAATTCAATCCTGAGGTTGCTGCCAATTCAAACCCATTGTAACTTTAAAAGATATAGTTTACACAACATTGGTCTATTTTTAGAGTAATTTGAAGCACCATAGATTTTTACATGGCGTTTTTCATATCATCCGTCCTGACATCATTGCATATTTCACAGATCACATTATCAAAACGTTCATTCAAAATAAAATCACAGGATGCAAAGATAATGGATGTAACTGGTATGTGTGACATCAGTGTATGGAGGAAACAAAGAAACTATAGCAGTTTTATATCCAGTGTTTACTCAGAGGATTGTTATACAATCAGGGTACAACACTTTGTCTCACAGGGGATTCAAATATCTAAATGGTTTGTTTTTGTTAAGCAAGTCAAATGTATTTCTTGTAACATTTTGAGGTAACATTTATGGCTTAATAGCATTTTTGTATTTTTTTTGCTTGAGTTGAGACATTGGGTGCCTAGCTGGAGACATTTATTTCAGAGAGGACATTTTGGACATATCAATCATGACTCCTAACATGTAACACCTTGTCACCTAAAAGCTGAGTAGGTGCTAGATTACTTTGATTAGACCCTGTTTTTTTTTTATCTATAGCTTAATCCAAATACTGTTAATCATATTCCAGTGACTACAACATTTCAAGAACCGCTTGAAACAAGAGCACTAATGGTGCTGCAGCTCAGCACATCATTAACATTTTGTGCTGTGTAAGCCCCATATGGGCTTTGGGTCAAGGCTAGCTTCTGACCAAGTCTGTTGATTATAGCAATTGAATTCTGGCAGAAGTAGGAGAATTGATAGATTTCAAAATAATGTCTTTTTTGGACCCATGCGACCTTTGGCCCAAATCTGTGAACACTCCATATATGGGCTTTGGTTCAGTGATTCTTCTGACTGATTTTTGCTGCAATCGGCCCAAGTGTTTGGCAACAAGACACATTTTGGCAAGCATGAACAGATAGAGTCAACACACTGCCATCACAATAGCTCTGCATACTATGTATGCTGAGCTAAAAATGGTCTACTAGTTCTGGATCTGACCTTAGGACCTCACCATAGAATTACATGGGTATTCATCCAAAATCATGATGAATGTGTAATTTGCTGAATTCATAAACATTTATTATGAGAAAAGAAATATGATTGGATAAAAATCATGCATTGATATTTGTGTATTGCATTGTGTGTATGTTAAATCGGTGCATATGTTAAATAGCGTATGCTCTGTACTTAGAACGTTTATGCGCAATGTTGGATTGATTCATTTCAGGGCGGGTGTGTGCATGTTTCCTTTGAATATTACTGCACTGGATATCATGCCGTTTTCAGATTTGTTTGTAAAAACAAATCTGTTATAACATGAATTAGCATTAATGAGTGGCATTTGCCCATGTGGGGCTTGTGCCATTATTTGTCATCAAACTGATGAGTGTGTGTGCATTGATTTTTTGCCAATGCACTCGAAGCTAAAAAAATGTAGACATTAACCTCTAATCATAGTTGGGGGTCCAATTCTGGCCATTATTATGTATCCAATTATAAAATTGACCCTGTGACTTGGAAAGTTTCATGACCCTATAGCGTCTGTGGTATTTGAGATAATGTACACAAGAAATTTTGAACACAAAGTCACACATACAGACATGATTACAACAATAACCCTGGCCATTTGTGATTTTTTGATACATATGTACATATTTTGGACAGACATACGATTTGAATACTTGTTATCACTGTGGTAGATAGAGCTAGTAGCTAAGGGGCAATTATTGGGCATAGTAGCTCTAAAAACTGAATTGCATCACATTAATCTAGGTTACAATGTGGTTTTTATGTACCTTGATTGTAAACAACCCCACAGTAATCACTCTATTCTCCACTGATCTCTATACAATGGATTGGAAACCCGGGCTTCGTAATTGAAGCATTGATGGCCATATTGGTCATCCAAAAAGAGCCCAAGCAGGTGGTTAAGAGCCGGTCATTTATACAAAATTGTTCCCATTGAAATGTGGATAAGCGACATAACAAACTACAGAATCAAGCCAATTCAGTGAGCTCATTGTATTTGCGCATATGGGATGGCATGTCTCTAAAACGTGCACCCGGGATACAACTACTGTTAAACAGGTGTCTCTGGAATGGTATTGTGTTCGGTAGACCAAGATGCCTGCCCATTGCTCCATTCATCTAATCAGGCGCGTAGCCAGCCCGGTGCTTCTGAGGGGGCAATTTCCCGGTAGGTGTAAGAAATGTCCCGATCACAGGCAAACATTTCCCGGTCGCAGAGCAAAAGAGTCCGAAAAGGGGCCGATTTAACATGAATATCAGTCTTTTAACTCCCGATTTCTACTCAATTTTGTTTTCAGAGGGGGCAGTCTGCCCCCCTCTGCCCCCACCTGGCTACGCCACTGCATCTAATATACAATTACTGTCGTGTAGCTAATCCATTGTATAGAGATCAGTGCTATTCTCCCACACCCATGCTGGTCCTTTGTCAATTAGTTTTTTTTACAATGTGATTTTTGATGTATCTCCATTGTACAGCATTAAGCACTAGCAGCAAGAAGTTAACTATGTATGTTGAAATGCAAACCACACAAAAGTCCTCTAGGATAAAAACTAATATGTATCCAAGATACAACGATCCAAAGTTGGCTAGAATAGCCGTCACTATCAGAAACAATGCAGCTCCAGGTGTAAAAAAAAAAAAAAAAAAAACAATTATTGGGCATAGTAGCTCTAAAAACTGAATTGCATCACATTAATCTAGGTTACAATGTGGTTTTTATGTACCTTGATTGTAAACAACCCCACAGTAATCACTCTATTCTCCACTGATCTCTATACAATGGATTGGAAACCCGGGCTTCGTAATTGAAGCATTGATGGCCATATTGGTCATCCAAAAAGAGCCCAAGCAGGTGGTTAAGAGCCGGTCATTTATACAAAATTGTTCCCATTGAAATGTGGATAAGCGACATAACAAACTACAGAATCAAGCCAATTCAGTGAGCTCATTGTATTTGCGCATATGGGATGGCATGTCTCTAAAACGTGCACCCGGGATACAACTACTGTTAAACAGGTGTCTCTGGAATGGTATTGTGTTCGGTAGACCAAGATGCCTGCCCATTGCTCCATTCATCTAATCAGGCGCGTAGCCAGCCCGGTGCTTCTGAGGGGGCAATTTCCCGGTAGGTGTAAGAAATGTCCCGATCACAGGCAAACATTTCCCGGTCGCAGAGCAAAAGAGTCCGAAAAGGGGCCGATTTAACATGAATATCAGTCTTTTAACTCCCGATTTCTACTCAATTTTGTTTTCAGAGGGGGCAGTCTGCCCCCCTCTGCCCCCACCTGGCTACGCCACTGCATCTAATATACAATTACTGTCGTGTAGCTAATCCATTGTATAGAGATCAGTGCTATTCTCCCACACCCATGCTGGTCCTTTGTCAATTAGTTTTTTTTACAATGTGATTTTTGATGTATCTCCATTGTACAGCATTAAGCACTAGCAGCAAGAAGTTAACTATGTATGTTGAAATGCAAACCACACAAAAGTCCTCTAGGATAAAAACTAATATGTATCCAAGATACAACGATCCAAAGTTGGCTAGAATAGCCGTCACTATCAGAAACAATGCAGCTCCAGGTGTAAAAAAAAAAAAAAAAAAAACAATTATTGGGCATAGTAGCTCTAAAAACTGAATTGCATCACATTAATCTAGGTTACAATGTGGTTTTTATGTACCTTGATTGTAAACAACCCCACAGTAATCACTCTATTCTCCACTGATCTCTATACAATGGATTGGAAACCCGGGCTTCGTAATTGAAGCATTGATGGCCATATTGGTCATCCAAAAAGAGCCCAAGCAGGTGGTTAAGAGCCGGTCATTTATACAAAATTGTTCCCATTGAAATGTGGATAAGCGACATAACAAACTACAGAATCAAGCCAATTCAGTGAGCTCATTGTATTTGCGCATATGGGATGGCATGTCTCTAAAACGTGCACCCGGGATACAACTACTGTTAAACAGGTGTCTCTGGAATGGTATTGTGTTCGGTAGACCAAGATGCCTGCCCATTGCTCCATTCATCTAATATACAATTACTGTCGTGTAGCTAATCCATTGTATAGAGATCAGTGCTATTCTCCCACACCCATGCTGGTCCTTTGTCAATTAGTTTTTTTTACAATGTGATTTTTGATGTATCTCCATTGTACAGCATTAAGCACTAGCAGCAAGAAGTTAACTATGTATGTTGAAATGCAAACCACACAAAAGTCCTCTAGGATAAAAACTAATATGTATCCAAGATACAACGATCCAAAGTTGGCTAGAATAGCCGTCACTATCAGAAACAATGCAGCTCCAGGTGTAAAAATATAACCTGCATAAAAGAAAAAAAAAGACTGCTTTAACAAGGATAATAATCACATGAGAAATTTAGGCTTGAGAAAAAATGGAAGCAACAATGATGTGTCCTAAAACCCAAGTAACAATATGATTCAATTAGCTGATGAGCATCATTAACACCAAATGTACAGTTTTATAATGTTCAAATATCAAATTATGTGTAACATGATTTCTAGATCTGGAGATTTCTTGATTGAATTAAATTAGTGGATATGGTAAACAAACTTTTAAGTAACACATTGAAAGTCAATAACTTTTCATTGTCGTTTGTAAAAAGTTTGATGTCTATATGCCCAACTGCATTATGTTATAGGGTTCAATTTAATCAAATATTGCGATGTGCACAACTGTAAAATTCAAATATGCTAAACCATGACTCTGCAATAGATTGATACATATAACCATATCTTATGTGTGTCAATCTAATTTAATTTTGTCCTATAGAACTTCTATCATTGATTTTTCTCTATGCAATTAAGTCTTTGTCAAAGATGCCTCAAACACTTGTCCAGCAAATGAGATAGGATCGCGTGTGTCAATGGCGAAGCCCTCGGTCGAGTGCAGCGAGTTGTCTTTACGCAAATAAGCATGGTTCTGTGCAAGTATGTGTCAATCAAAGTATTATGTGGTCATCGTAATGGGGGGAATATACTTACTAAATAACTGCTAGTGCCAACATTATCTGTCAACCGAATCCTTTCTTTAACCACAATTTAACTACAAATGCCTGATAGTAACATAAAACAATGCCGCCAGACGGTAGTATCACATTTGTTTGCATATGTGCGGCGCCCTTAATTACATGGATGTCATTCAATCACTTTTCAGGATAGTTATGGAAGATTTATCACAGAAAATTAAAAAAATACATGGGGAAAGGTGATGTTCAAGAGATCCCAATGAGAGGGCGCTATGGCACATCTTTGACAGGACTAGCAAACTAAATAAAGCACAATGCCTTGATGAAAGGCTATATGCAATTATGAACAGAAACCATGGGTAAGTTGTTAAAGGTGCTTGTTCTGATTTATGTGTATTGTGTTCTCTACTTGATATGAGAGCCTGGCACTTACACATACACCCCATCAAGTACCGTGGGAAACAATCTTGCGGTTTTGGTGGTAGACGCAATAATGCATGTTGCAAAGCCCTATTCAATACTGTGCTAATATTGATGGTTAACCACTAAAACGGCGGTTTTTTGTTTATATCTTGGGAATGAAATGGATTTGAGGGGCTCAAATTTCAGGACGACAATGAGAAAAATACGGCCTTTCATCTGATATCAAAATCGATAACTACTCCGGTCAATCGGGGGGGGGGGGGGGTACCAAAGACGATCGGAACACGCACCTTTAACTGACAAACACATGGGCAAACAATTTCTCCATCTCACCAGGCATTTTTGAATTAAGGGTAGTTTTATCATATATGAAGTAGATTAATTGGAAGTTTATACATACTACAGTGTAGATTATTCAATAGCATGCAGTGCTCTTGTATCAATTCTTTTGTTTTCATAAGGTCGCTATTTCTTTTGTGTCAAATTTGAATTCACAGCTGTTTGAATATCAGTATCACATGTTTTTGTGTTCCAGTTAATACAGCTGTAAATAGCTTAGAAAATAATACCTCCTTTATTTCAAGTATCAATAATCTGAATGTGATGTTACAGTGTTTGTCTGTGGTTGGGGGCGATTACCTATGCATGCATATGCACATGCACACATACATGTATGCCCACACTTCTGGTGGTAGACGTTTCATATTGAAGTCCCATTGATGCAAATGAGGTATTACAATTGATTCCGTCATGCGCTGTATGACGTGTGCAGTAGTGCTTGACGGAATGAATGGCAATACCTCATTTGCATCAATGGGACTTCTATATGAAACGTCTACCCTTCTGGTGATTCTGTGTTTCTATTGATTCAGTCAATGAAAACTGTTTTATTTTTAAATTTAGTCATAAACATTTTGTTTTCAAAAGACGAATTACCACTGAAAAATGCCATTCCTCACTTACCAAAAATAATTTGAAGGCAGTAGAAAATAACACCAAAGACACTATTGGGTTGGTTCAGCAAACTGTATTCACCAAATATCGGTGCTATTAAACCAAAACCACGGCCATATCTACAACAACAAACAAAAAAAAAAAAAAAAAAAAATGGTACCTCTCTCATCTATTCAGCACCCATTTTTTGGCTCCTTTGGGGACCCCCCAGGACTGCACCCAACCAGTGGTACCCGGCAGACTCCCATTTCTGTTCATTTCAGGTGACCCCCTAAACAATCCCAGTGTCAGATATTGGTACCTAATTCATCTAACCAAATGTCTCTGGGCTGATGCTCTATTCCTCACTTACCAAAAATAATTTGAAGGCAGTAGAAAATAACACCAAAGACACTATTGGGTTGGTTCAGCAAACTGTATTCACCAAATATCGGTGCTATTAAACCAAAACCACGGCCATATCTACAACAACAAACAAAATTTCAACAATTTGAACAATCCAAGTGTCATTATTGCTAAGAATGTACCATATTGGGGGGGGGGGGGGGTGAGTCATGGGTTCTCAAAAATTCTTATTTGATCAAATACATACTTATTGTTGTATGTTTTGACGACGCAACAATCTTCTCTAATGCAGTCTCTCCTTTTGAGGACTAAAAGACAGTATAGTCTATGTCAAAATGTACACAATATTACAATGTATTGTATCAGATAACATTTTCTTTGAATTTTATCTATCATACCAATCCTACCATGGTTCTTCAATCAGGATGATTCATCATACCAAACTAATAATAACAAATCTATGACGACACTTTGATATAAATTATCAAAATTTTAATAAATGGGCAGTTATGTAATTCTATCAACCCACCAATCAAGAAATTGAAATAATCCAAATAAATTATATATCAAAGGTTAATACTGAGTTCAATGAAAACCAAGTGTTTTGTTGATTAGGACAACAAGGAAAAAATGACATGTTGTGGATATAAATTTGTTTTTTAAATGCCCATTACTAAAATTGTGTTTGAACTATAAAAGTTGCAAAATTGAAGTTGAGAGTAACATCTTTGAATTGAAATTTTCTTTTCAGAATGTGTTCATTTAATATTAAAAGAAATTATGTAATTCATTGCTGCAGATCTATTAAACTGAAATATTTTTTAAGTGTACATCCCCACAGGAAAACAAATGCCATGTGCAAAGGAAACATGCATTGATTAAATCTAAAATTACAGTAACAGGCTTTGTGAATTTTTTTTTCTTGCCATAATTTCTCAGATTAGTCCCTCTTGCAAACAATCTGTTTTAGTTTCACTTTAGTCTGTACACAATGTGACTTGAAACAAGTAACTCAAAGAGTACACTTTCTACCTGACTATTGTACACAACAGAGGTTTTTGTGACTTTTCAAGCTAAAACTGAGAATGGGATTGAGTGCCATTGTCAGGTCTTAATTCTATGAGAGATACTCAAATAATGTTCAAAATCCAAAAGCCTGGATAATTTGAAGTTGTACGTCTAAAAGTCTCTAAAATGTATCAATACTATGAAACTGCTCAGAACCCTTGTCACTCCTGCTAAGGCGTGATTCCCAGTTTCAGGAGCAGAGTATTGGACTCGGGGGAAAGCCTCCGACGGAACACACCGCACGCAAATTTGTTACAGCACGCAATATCCCACTGTAATAAACAAAACCGCACAAGGAACATATTTATAAGCCGGCACGGGGGAGTCTTTTTATAGCCAATTAGCAATATTGATCGATTCAATATCGGTCTTATTGTCGGGATAATGTTTGCCCAAGGGGGGCCGTATGTGACCGCTGCTAAATTTATCCCATTTGTAAACAGTTTGATTAGCACATAATAAGTCTTGTTCATTTGGGAGTCAGTTCAGTGGGGTATTTTCTAGAACGCTCTTTCTTCGGCTTTGCATGCATGGCCGTTGCCATCACGGCGAGTTAGAGTATTTGCCCGTGTAGTGTTAAATATTTATACGTTCTAAAAATAAAAACATACTGACAAGTATACATGATCACGTCAAAAGGAGAGGTATGATATTTGAAGAAATGGAAATTATACACACGCCAGGATATTTTCAAAGCCAGTGATATTATATTATTTTGATTGTATGTATGTATGTATGTGTGTATGTATGTATGTATTTGTATGTGTGTATGTATGTGTGTATGTATGTAGGCCTATGTGTGTATGCAGGCATATGGGATGTGTGTATATATGTGTGTATTAGTATGTGTGTATGTATGTATGTGTGTATGTATGTGTGTATGTATGTATGTATGTATGTATTTGTATGTGTGTATGTATGTAGGCCTATGTGTGTATGTAGGCCTATGTGTGTATGCAGGCTATGTATGTGTGTATGTATGTATGTATGTATGTATGTGTATGTATGTATGTATTTGTATGTGTGTATGTATGTATGTGTATGTATGTAGGCCTATGTGTGTATGTAGGTATATGTATGTGTGTATGTATGTATGTGTGTATGTATGTATGTATGTATGTATGTGTATGTATGTATTTGTATGTGTGTATGTATGTATTTGTATGTGTGTATGTATGTGTGTATGTATGTATGTATGTATGTATGTATGTATGTATGTGTGTATGTATGTATGTGTGTATGTATGTATGTGTGTATGTATGTATGTGTGTATGTATGTATGTGTGTATGTATGTATGTGTGTATGTATGTATGTGTGTATGTATGTATTTGTATGTGTGTATGTATGTATGTGTGTATGTATGTATGTATGTATGTATGTATTTGTATGTGTGTATGTATGTATTTGTATGTGTGTATGTATGTATGTATGTATGTATTTGTATGTGTGTATGTATGTATGTATGTATGTATTTGTATGTGTGTATGTATGTATGTATTTGTATGTGTGTATGTATGTATGTATGTATGTATGTATGTATGTATTTGTATGTGTGTATGTATGTATGTGTATGTATGTATGTGTATGTATGTATGTATGTATGTATGTATGTATGTATGTGTATGTATGTATGTATGTATGTATGTATGTATGTGTGTATGTATGTATGTATGTATGTGTATGTATGTATGTATGTGTGTATGTATGTATGTATGTGTATGTATGTATGTATGTATTTGTGTGTGTAGGGTGGTTGTGTGTGTGTGTGGGTGATGGTTGTGTGTTGTGTGTGTGTGTGTTGCGTGGCGTTTTTTCTACTCCGTTGTGTGGCCCTGTTACAGCAACACATAAAAGAGAGAAAAATCTCGTTCTCTGTCACTTGATTCATGTTAAAGGCTTTTCTCTGCCGTATTATATATTTGGTGCATGACAGTTTTCGGGACACATTGTTGTATTTTCACTGTTATGATTACAATTACAATGTTTCATATCATTGCAATGTGATTGATGAACAAAACGCTACACTTGGGATTTTGTTTAACGACAAGGCTATTAATTCACATCGGTCATACATATAAGAAAACCATTTTCCTCTAGTCCATTTAGTCCTCTGCTCCAATCATACTTTTCGGTAGTCTTTGTAACTGATATGTAGTAAACTGAAGATAATTATTGATTCATTTACCTACTTAAAATATTATGAGCCTCGACAAGGGGTGTTCGTCTGAGAGAATGACATTGAACAATTGAGTACCAATTACAGGGATTTTACATTGCGTGTGAGTTTTAACTTAAGTACGCCCACACGGAAGGAGGTTCAGTGTTTTATTTAGATATACCAGACTCCCGCCCGGAACAATTTAAATCCTCGCACAGTTAATTGCTCTCCCTCCGAGGTAATACTTCCCGTGTGAAACGGGGAATCCCGCCTAAATAATGTAAAGCAAGCCCAAATCTCATCGAACAAAGTTTCAAAAGAAAATTGCAACCACCAGCCGGGTACATAACATCATGAAAAAACAGGTTTGGGATCCTCATTGCCCACTTGTAAATTGCCAATCTGGTAACCTTTCATGAATTTTTAATAGTGCCCGTAACTTCATTGCCATTCTTACACTTCTTGAGACCTTCATAATTGAAAAGCTTTAAGTCCCAACTGTAAACAACCCAATGGAAGAACTAGAGTTTACGAACAAATCAGTGCAAACTTTGTGCTCTTTTTGGCACCACTTAGTGTTAATTCAAATTAAAGGCTTTCCTAAAATATTACAACTTATTATGACTGAACTGAAGCAGTCAACAAGATAAAATATTGCCTTTTAATCGATTATGTAAATCTATCAATCTTTTGAATAACAAGAACCCCACTACAGCCAAGTACAATCTCTAAATATATGGCTCGTCAAATGAGATAAGCACCTACTAGCTATTAAAAACAAGAAATGACAAATTTCAACATTACTGTTAACATGCAAAAGCTTCACACTGAGCTGGTATCTTAAAGACATGCAGGCTATCTTGAGTATACTGTTTGTGATTGCTGTTTGAGCCCATCTGACAGAGGCCTTCATCATCCTCTGTGCCACACTGTGGGTAAAAAATACTGTTCTTTTCACAATAACCATTTGGACTCTGGCAACATAATTTTTACAAGAATCGAATTATGCTTCAAATTGAAAACGTTTTGAGAAATCCATTTGGCTGTGGGTGGATTTGGCCACAAATCTGCGCTTTGAAAATCTTTAGCAAAATGATGAAAAAGAAAAAATTTGGCTGTATTGTGCACCATCTTATTTTAATGGAGGTGCCAGCAGTAGTTAGCCTGCTTCTGATACGGCCCTAAAAGCAAAATCCAGCACATTGTGGAGTCACCTTTTTCTCTGCTTTGAAGCTGATTTTCTTTTCTTTTTTTTTTGCCTCTTCTTTCTTATCGTGTCCAAACCCTGTGGGTTCCTCAAATATGATCCGCGAGAATGGGTATAAACGTCTGGCTGCTTCACTGAATTCCGCAGGCCTTGGTTTGTGCCTTGTTGCTCGCCGCAGTGGGCATACCAAAGAGGTGTTCCATTGTCTGTGGGCTGCTCCACAACCACAGGTAGATCCTGATCTTGCTTCCATATAGCCCCACTTCTCTGCAAGGTAACCTTAGATCTGCCAGTTCTGGTTCAGCATCTATTGATGCATCGCCATTCAACCCATGAGTGGTCAGCTCCAGGTGGGAGATTGCTCACCATGTGCAATACCGATAGATGTACTTTGGTTGATGCAGATGTGTTTTTCTTTCCACACGGCCGACTCTCTTTCACCTCCCTTAGAGACTTTTTCAAGCGGTTGGACTTTGCCGCTTAAGAAACTCTCTCTATATTTAAGGCGGTTGGCAGCAGGTATACATCTGTCCAGACATAGGGTGCTCCACATTGGATACTTGGCAATGCTACGCTCTTGCATGCTCCCCTAACGCTACACGACGGATTTCTGGTGGATCAATTCCTGCTAGATGTACAAGTTTTTCCGTTGGTGTGGACGGAGGCATCCTGTGATAACCGGCAGAGGCATTTACCGCTGGATCAAGCCTTCTTGGCATGGTTTGTCTTTCCCATACAGGGCAGGCATACTCTGCACCTGAGTAGCACAGGCACAGTGCCGTCGTCTTAGGGTAAGTGGGCTAGCACCCCATCTGGTGCCAGTGAGTTTGTTCAAGATGTTATTGGCGTGAACATCCTTTACTCTTCATCTTCTCGATGTGGGTCCTTATAAGAGAGATTGCTGTCCAAGGTAACTCCTAGGTAAACAGGGTTCCCAGTGCTCCAGGGGAGTTCAGACCAGGTAACTTTAAAAGCTGACTTTTGGCTTTCATCACTTTTGCGTAGATGGAAGCACACACCTGTGTCTTATATTGATTGCATAGGTGGTTTCCCTCTAATACGGCGTGAGTTTCTCCTAAAGCTTTTGGAGAGTCTCTCTTCAACAACGGTGAGTTGGCATCTTAATTGACAGACGTTTATGGTGAGCAGTGCACACATAATGGACACATACATGTAGCAAATGCATGATATGACATGGTATCATAATTTGGACCTAGAGGTTTTTAAGTGCCAAAGTGTGAAAAAAATCTTTCGGAGCAAATATCCTGTTTACATTTTTTAATATGTATCCGTTCTAGAGTAACAATATTCGTAGATTATGATTTTATAAAAAAAATTAACACAAATCTCACTACCAACTTTGCAGTCTACAATATACATATATGACCTCCTTTAATATAATGTTAAGTATAATCAGTTACTTTATGGATTCAAGTATTTGTTTTATAATTTTTTCTCATAATTTGCACCCCAGAACCATTCAAATTTACATGCCCGTGACAATGACATTCAAATTATCATCTTTCGAACAAAAATTTTGCTTTTCCCAAATTCATCTCTGGAAGGGTCTACAGTGAAGATTTACCTGTCAGTTTATGCAGAATTTAATGAGCTTCAAATTGAATTACCAAAATTGGTTCAATTTCAATATGGAATAATTCCAAAAATACAAATGCTTCCCCCTACCCCTTGATTGTTTCCCGTGTGTGAAAAACTAATTGTTTGTTTTTTTTTTTTGTTCCAATAAAATTGGAAGTAACCAGAAAAAAGAGATTTACAAAAATTAAATCAATATCCCAATCAAGTCCCTACCTGGCCATGGTATTACCCTTTTTTCACCCTGTCTAAAATTTGAGAATTTTTTTTTTTTCATTTGCATAATCCAAATTTTAACCTCAATGGGCTTTCAAGAAACCGCACAAAAAAAACACACAAACAAAAGCAAAAAGGAAAAGGGTGACAAGTGTTTGAAAAGTAAAATCCTTATGCCCAAACCAATATTCCACAGATATCGATGCCATTATCATCAAAATGCCCAATATAGGTTTCTATATGGGACTCGGCATTGTGGGAAACCAAAATGCTATACCTGGAACTCCTCCAACATTTGCTTTTTTACCCAATTGGATTCTACACAAATTTTAACCTAGAAAACACTTTTGTTTCGTCTAAATCACCTTCACATATTTACACTAATTTTGGCAGTAAAACCTAGGTTGAATCTGAAACCATGTCATCTCAGCCAGAGGGCATTTGCAGTGCTTTTGTAAAAACAACAATGATAAGAATAAAAAGCATGTGCATCATCAATCACTATATAATTACTATCAAAACCTTACAAGAACTGAAAGGGGTTGTTTTATTTACAGCTATAAATTGCTATTTCATTGCCATAGCTCAAACGAAACTGGTCATTATTAGTATACATGTAACATACCCTATCCCAGTTTTGAAAGCCCAATTTAAAACCTTTAATGAAACTTAAATACATGTAGAGAGGCATATGTTCAATTTGATACATAATTTTAATATATAAGACATGTATGGACAAGTCCTGGGACAACAAATGATGATGGTTTTCCAACAAATGATGATGGTTACTCAACCAAGACTAATTGTTTTGACAATTTTAAACACGTGTTAAAGTAGGTACCAGTACAATTTTGCAATACTTGCAATATTATTAAAGTTTTTAGGTAGAGGTAATTGACTCATATTTGGATGAGGTCCTCCTCTAAAAATACAAACTGTGTTTAAATGGATTTTGAAATAACAAATCTGGTAGATGACAATTACACGTGTAAAAGTCTATGAATTCAACATTGGTGGAAGCAATGTGCAGACTTTTTACAATCCTTCAATATTACTGATATCAATTTTAGTAAATGCCAGACAATAAAAAGAAAAACAAATTACAATCAGTTTAGAAGTAGTAAAACACATTTTCTTTTAAAGTCTGGATAACTAGGTTTTCTTACACCGAAAACAACAAAACAACAACACCACTTTGCAACAACAATTTTCTAAAAATTCCATTTTACATTAAAACTCAAAATTACAATCCAGGCCTAGCCACAGAAATAATTCAGTCTTTCTAAGGACTTTGCTTATGTCAGAAATTCTGTGCAAATAAGAATTGTCTTCTGTTCAACATAACATTATGGTGTTTAAAGCTTTTTATGGCTACAAATATAGCTTTGGTCTTGAACACACTAATGTGTGTATAAAAAAACAAAAGAAATGACAAATGCAGCAATTGCATTATAAATTACAAGTTTTGCAATTTAGATTTTACCTTGTAAACACTACTTTTTGACTTGAGATTACAAGCCCAAAACAGCATGTACATGTTATTTGAGGTCAATGTTGAATAAATTAAATTATTATTAATTGATATGGAGATGTGTTGATAATAAAGCTTTCAGTGGCCATATTCATATGGTCTTGAAACTCCAAGAGTTTAAAACTCCACAGGAGAAAATAAAATACAATTATTTTAATTCACTCCAAGTTGGATGAAACTCTGAACTCATCCTGCTACCACTTTCCTCCGCTTCTCATATCGGGGTGTAGACCCGAAGTCAATATATTGGCGTGGCCTTTTGTGTGTGATATTCAATCAGAGGGATTTGCGAGGTCACCCCTTGCTCACTATCCACGAAGCTGTTCACAAGGCAGGACACTCCCAGCAAACATCCTAGCAGGAATTGCTCCACCAGACAAAACGATCGTAGTGTAGCGAGCATTGCAAGAGCGTGCCAGAGTAGATCTAATGTGAAGCACCCAATGCCTGGATAGAGACCAGTTGCTAACACCGCCGTAAATCCAGATGGAGAGTAGCAAAGTCCTGAAAACTCTTGTTAAGGGGAAAGTTTAGGAGGTCGCTTGTGGAAGAAAGAATTGATCATAACCAAGAGTAAAATTTATTGATATTGAACCTGGTGAGCATCTTCCACCCTGTAAGCTTGCCTATTTCATGGGCTGTGAATTTTCTAAGTTTCATAGATGCAGGATCCAAGACCTCTTCATGAACAATTCATTCAAACTCTGTCTTCTTATTTAAAGTGCCTGAACTGGACTCTGATCCACGTACTTCATCGATTCTAGTTATAGTCTCGCCAACATCTTCCAGTGGTCCTGTTACTGTTACAAGATCTTGGACCTGGACAGAATCTCCTTACATTCCCTTGGTAAGTAACCTCTGGTTCAGAAGTTCTCATTTAAAGCTGCTGGACCCAATTCCTCTGGAAACGCTTGTCGCGGAACATACGGGAAGCTTCATCTCTCACACAACAATTTAAAAAGTTGCTGAAAACTCACTTGTATAATCATTAGTATAATTAATTGCCTTTGCATTGACTTTCTAGTTATCAATGCTGGTTATTAAATTTAGGTTGTTGGTAGTGTAGTTGCTCTTTTTGTACCTTTTATTTTGTTGTGCGTTTAGATCAATTTATTTATATTGAACAAAAATAAAAAAAATAAAAAAGTGTGTGTGTGCGTGGGGCGTGTGCCGTGTGTATGGTCTGTATGTGTGTAGGTCTTGTATGTATGGTGTGTTGTGGGATGGGTGTATGTATGTATGTATGATGTATGTATGTATGTATGATGTATGTCATGTCTGTATGTTGTATGATGATGTATGTATGTATGTGTGTATGTGTGTGTGTGTTTGTGTGTGTGTGTTGGTGTGTGTGGGTGTTCTTACAAGAGGTACATTTTGTGGGGAGTAATATAGGTACAAAGCTACAATTGTGGGCCGCGTTTCTTTGTCATTATGGGGAGTTACGCCCACACTGAATCTCTGCCAAAGGCTGGTTTTTGGCCTCTGGGGGGGGGGGGGGGGTAGGTATAGGTCTAAAGCTATTGGGGTTGGCCCACAGCGTTACACATGGATTTTGTATATTGCTGTGAGGGAGTAAAAACTTTACCAAAATAAACACAGTGTATGAATATACCTACAAATACCCCCACAATGCATGTATGTACCGATTTATACAAAAAAAACACAACTTTGTGGGGGTATTCCCAAAAGCTCCTTGTCGGTATGTGTGTGTGTGTGTGTGGTGTGTGTGTGTGTGTGTGTGTGTGTGTGGTGTGTGTGTGTGTGTGGTGTGTGTGTGTGTGTGTGTGTGTGGTGTATGTATGTATGTATATATATATATAATATATATATATATAATATATATATATATATATATAATATATATATATATATATTATATATATACTGTCAGACAGCGATAATCTTCGCGCGTGTAATTTTTGCGTTTCTGTAATTTTTAACATTTTGATTGTTTTTTTAAATTCGCTCTTTTCAGCTTAATCATGAAAGAACTACACACAAAATAAACATTATCGCGAGATTTTAATTTCGCGCTAGCTCAGCAGTGGGCGAAAAGCGCGAAAATTAATGTTTAGCGCGAAAATTCCACTTTTACAGTATATATATATATATAATATATATATATGTATGTATGTATGGCAATGTCAACAGATTGAGAACCCAGAACTGGCCATTAAATTTCATTGCAGAAGATTGAAGCTATGCGAAGCAAGAATCGGCACACTACCTGTGGATTGCAGAACTACATCACAGAAAATGGGACATCTCTTGGTCTGCCCAATGCTGGAGCAACAATGCCAGACAAGGACCTTGCAGAATTCAGTGAAGCAGCCAGACATCGTACACACCTCTGGCTGGACACGATAATTGAGGGAAATAACACTGTGTTGGATATGGTAAGAAGACTCCCACACACTCCGAAGTGTTGAGTTTTAGCTTCACCACCAATTTTTTTATGGTTGGGGATAAAACCCAGCTAGACCCTCGATAACACTTCCAGAGTTTAAAACTCTGGAAACTCCGGAGGTTTCAGCCTCTATATGAAATGACTAAAGTAATATTACTGACAGGCAATTTACAACATGCAATGATTCTGTTCTGAGCCGGAAATTGTATATCACTACACACACCCTACTATAGCCAAAATAGTAGTACAAGGTGATCATTTTCATTAACAGATAAAAATCAAATGTAATGCAAAAGACTTCAGCACAGAATCAAGCACACTACAGCTTACTTCTATGGGCAGAAAGACCTTTTCTATAGTCAGCTTGTCAGTCTTTTTTTTTTTCCAGCCATTTTTTTGTTGTTTTTGTTTGTTGCAAATGGACCATTAAAATTGCCAAAATCTGTAAAAAGATATGCATTGCAATCTTTAACTTGCTGCATTCAATCATTTTTTTTAAAAATTTAAAATCCATCATTTTTTGGCAAAAAAAAAACACAGTTAATTTGACATGCTACGCATTTTTTTTTCAATCCCCAAAATGCCAAATTGTGGTTGGTCATCAGGCATGCAATATACATGGTTTGTAAAAAATTGTTGTTCGTTGTTTCTGCATACATGTACAAACACTCTGATGAATAAGACCACTTTTTTAACTTTAGTAATCTGACTTAATCCAAATATTTTGAGTCAAGGGTCATCTATTCTGGAACCAGGAGTTGGTAGGCCTATATATCGTGCTACTTTCAACTAGATGTCATGATATTAGATGTCATGTCAAAAAAATGTTTGATTGCGCTTTTCCAATTGGGTGGGCTGGTCGGCAGTCAGTTGCCCTTTATTTTTAAGTCCTACCATTGAGTACACCACAATACCCCAAATGTTGTAATAGGGATGGATACTGAAAACTACCTGTCATCCATTCCACTATTCCCTCTAATCCAAACTGCTAAGATCTGAAACGAACAGGTGGGGAATGCGAACATAAACCCTCATTACTGCGTTTTAAATTGAACTTCATTGTTCTGAGTGTGTCTTCCATTCTGTTCGTTGACAGATCTTCAAAGTTAGCACGCATGTTAGAGCCATGAATGGTCACATGGAGTATTATAGTTAAGGTATTTGTGGTTAGTTATAATCCCATGAATAGTCCTTACTGATCGGCTATTATGAACAGGGTGCATAGTTTGTCAGTATCCATGAGTTATTAGGCTGCAAATAAGAATTCTTGTGGTTTGAATTGAATTGCGAATTAGTCGAAAAACACATTGCATGGCTCATGTTTTTTTAGCCTGTACTAGTTAAGTTTCTTACCTTACTTGCAATGTGACAGGATGGTATGTTAAGAACTCTAACCATTCCAAGTAAGATGATTCTCGCTCTTATGGCACTAAACAAAGCAAACCAAAATAACAAAGAAATTTCAAACATAATTTGACAGATATTAATATATATAATCGTCAGCAGTGTTGCAAAAAAAAAGGCTTTTAGAAATAAACAAAAATAATTACATTTGATAACTTTTTGATGGTTTAATTAATGTGGTCAATGGTCACATAGGTTGGTCAAAGGTCACATTGGTGTCATCAAAGGTCAAATATGCGGTATCCATACACATTAAGCCAGTGGTTATTTTTGAGTCAAACGTTGGTGACCATTAGCATATTATGTGCCAATAAATTTGTACAGTTTAGGGGTCAAAGTTCATATGGGTATCAAAAGGTCACTTTGTTTACACCACATATGAGCTTGGGCCAGTGGTTCTTTGTCTGACCAGTACTGGGAGTATCTTGGGGGTTGCTTTCGGGGCATGCACCCCCCCCCCCCTCCCCCCCCCTGGGGCCATTGTCCCAAAAAACATGCACAAAATCAGCCTATTTGGCTGTTAGAGGTCTTTAGCCCCCCAGGGGCCAGTTCCAATAAGGGTTGTTTTGCAATCAGGGTACCTCGGCTGGCTCCGCATTTGGGGTGAATGAAAAATGAAGTGTCATGACTATTTTCAATATGATGTTTTTGCCATTGTAGGCAAGTCAAGAAGTATAATTCCCAAATTTGGAGGCGTCACATCTTCGTGAACAAGTTTTACGATGGAGGGAAATGTTACATTTTTCGGGAGAGGACAAGTTTTTGACGGAACATTTCATTCATTTCTACACTTGGGGTGATGAAAAAACCAAAGTTAAAGTGCTTGATTATTGTCAGTATTAATGTTTTTGTATATAGGTAATTCAAGGAAGGAGTATATTTCCAAAATTCAGAGGCGTTATGTAATTTCCCAGGAACAATTTTTATGGTTAGTTAAACTTCATGTTTTCGGATATAAATAATTAAAGGACAGATTTGGACGGAACACTGATTCTAACATTTGAATCATGGTGATTCAGAGAAAAGTTAATGGGTAGTCATCAAGTGGTTACTACAAATGTGTTAGAACTAAACTAGAGTGTTTACAGCAAATATCACCAAATCCAATCTGTCCCAATTTAGTTAAAGCTTATTAGCCTAAATATGGAGATGACATTTTTTGACGGAATTTACCGCTAAATTTCAAATTGACACTAATGTTACCAAAATGGTCACCTTCTTTAAAATTTCTGGTATATTAATGACCTTGCCCTTCCAAATGTTTGTATCCTGAATGCTGAATCTTGTCCCAAAGGTTCTTTATGACAGTGTTGAATTTACTAAAATATTAGCTAAATCAAATGAGACAGTGATTTTTTAAGCAATTTCCATATCATATATGTTTCATATTTATGTTAGTCATCAAGCATTCCAAAAGGTTCGTGGGGCAAGCTGTAGGGTTATAGTGCTTTTAGTGATCTTTAAGCTTGGCATAGTACCATTTATTTGAAAAAGTACAGACATTGTTTTTTATGGGTCACAGTGTAGTGTTCAGCCAAGAGGTACCCTGATTGTAAAACAAACCCTAAAAAAATAACTTGAGGTCTCTACATACACATTATATGGCTGACGTTAACATTGGACTGGACCTCTAGTTACGACCAAATGCTATTCAGGCAAGCGTGCAAATTATACTCATGGTACGAGCACTCAAACACACAGTGATTATGACTTTCCCAGATACTTGGCACAAGTATGAGTGTTCCTTACACGATCTTGAAGTATTGAACACATTTGTTTTTCCCGATTCCCGACGATCATGTGTAAAAATTCATCTGAATATTCAAGTTGCAGTTTCTCCCTCCAAACTTCACTTTGGTGATTTTTATTTTGGTGGTGTAAAACAGCATCCGGTAGGTAGCACTGAGGTCAGTTGAAGCAGGGACCCAAATAATGGAACGGCCATCGACAAGAGAGTAAGGCATACTGTATGAAATCAATAGCTCATGATCGCGGTCATACATGGCGCTGTGTTATTAATGCTACTTCAATACGTCATACTACACTAATTAGGGACTTGCTCGAAATCCCTTGTTGCGGTGCCTATCACTACAAAATCGGCTATGGGCATTTGTACACAATTTCACCCGCCTGTGTATGTTTACAAAATTCAGTCTCACGTGTATGACCCTTTCACCTGTATCATGTCACTGTCATCCTTTTGACTTAACACACTTTACGGCCAAATTCGTCCACACATAGTGTAACATTCCTACATTGTCTTTTTTGCATCGAGGTTGACAGTTTAAACCATAATCCAAGGTTGAATGTTGCATAACACTCTCCCTTTTGTAAACTACAGCTTTCAATGATTTAGCAAAGGCAAGCAAATTCCTGGGCAGTCAACCAATATATAAATCCTTATTATTTGCAGTGACTTTTCAAAGGACTTGGATTATGTGGTTAAATTTTTTTTTTTATTTACCAGCCTAGATCCCAAAAGCCCAAAAGAGGATCAGAAATACTTTGTTCCCTCTCTGGGTCAATGTGACCTTGGCCACAGAGGGTGTTAAGGCGACTCAGATTTCCTTGAGGAGGGCGCCCTCAATTTTCAATACCAAATCATGTTTTTTGCCATTGTACATGAATGGCTTTTTGTCCATATAATAATACAGTGTGAAATAGCTAAGCTCAAATCTAAGTCCTTCATATAGAAAATCACATTTCATTATAAATTCAGATCCGGAATTTTTGTTTTACACAGTATTCCTAGGTCATTGTATACTATACATAATGTTTACTGTGAAACGAAAACTAATTCTGATTCATCTCACACTTTTGGAATTCAGCATTTTAGGTGATATCTTTAGTTTTAGCTGGCTATTCCAACTCAGGAAAAATTATATTTCGCAATCTCTAGTCAGCCTTTAGGCGTGGAAGAGTGTACTTATCGTTCCGACTCGAAAAGTGCATTAAATGGGCCTCTATTTCGTCCTTGAAAAACTAAAAACAATTAAGGGTTGTGTTTACCGATGTCTTACAGCCAAGTTAGTTAAGTGTCTTGCTAAACATGGACTCATTTAGGGAAGAGAAGATCCGAGCTTCCCACAAGGGTCATTGCTTCCATTGGCAGTTTTTGTAAAAGTTGTCAGTGAATCGTAGACGATTGATACACTCTTAAAATTAAAGTTTGGGATTCAGTACTGTAATTTAGCCATGTTTCACACTAACGATTCAATCCAGTTACCTGTACAAAAAACCGCAATTGGAAGCAATGCCATTGGGGGGAAGCTACTGAAATCTTCCTTCATTTAGAGATCATAAGTTCAGAAAATTGTTTTTAACAATTGTCTGGCAATTGATTTTTGCATGCCTTGAGGGCCAGTAAAATGTCAGGTTATGAGGGTTAATAATAAAAGATTTAAGGCCACTCGAGTCATGCAAGCAGAGCCCCCAACGTCAAAACTTACACATTGACAGCTAGTGCTGTGTGACGTGTATCCGTTTAACGTTTACACGAACGGAAGGTTCACTACACGTTTAGAAAATTCACTACACGTTTACACGTCACAGCAACACCCCTACTAACTTGTTTTCAGTATTATTTTAATTGCTGGAAGTCAAAATTTTCAACAAAAGTACCCGCCCGTCAGTTGAAAAGTAACCGTATAACAGTTCCAATGCTTCAGAAATGGTTTCCGACTTTTACGGAGGAAACAGGGAAATCCACCGTTTACCAAGACTTTCTTGTACGTGAGTGGAGTGACTTCGACATTGGCATTATACACCGCATAACACGGCCCCCCCCCCAATTATGCGGGCTTCAATTACAGAGGGAATCGACAAAAAAGGTCTTAAAATGACCAGCAGCGCAATGAAAGCTCCCACATTGATTCGTCGTTGAGATCTTTGGGATATTATTTGGATGACAAACTAAGGGATAGGTAAGTACAAAACAACCATTGGTTCAAGATGATATTATGATCGAATGCCAAAGAAGGGTGGGTATGGTAATGCGTATTACGAACGATTTATGGTGCAAAGATTGCATTTCCGTGGAGGAGGAAGCGCCAAATGCGGCAGTCGTTAACTTGTTTGACCGGTATTTAAAGTTTAAACGAAGGAAAGACAGACAGTGTAAACGGATAGGAAATTTTAACGGTAACTCCCAGCTTAATTTGCAGCCACAGTCTATTTCGTTCTAACGACTTTGAGCCGGTGAGACAAATGATTTTTTCCAGAAGGGTCAGAATCGAGGTGGTGCGGTAAATTATTAATGATCTGCTCGTGCGTGTGTGGGTATCAATGTTAGAAATGTGACAATCATGATTTTTTTTAAAAGTAAAAAACCAAGATCAAAAAATACTTCTGTTTTCGTTTTCCTTTTCGAACTCACACGCTGTATGCCCACGGGCGTGTAGAGACGCTCGTTGTGCTTGCCGTAGTGCCACCGCCAATAGTCTACGATGTCATCCACAGACCAGGCCACTGCGATTTTTGGTTCAGAAGAAAAGAGCAGGGGAAAAAAAAAATAAAAATATTGCAGCAGGCCGTTAGTGCTCGTGCAAATTTTGATTTAAAAGTCATGGGGCCCGACGGGGCCAGAGACAAAAGTTTCTTTTTTGTGGCATAATATACTGGTGCAGCAAGCAGTGATTTTGTGCATGAAAATTTTTGTTCCACTGGCCCGGGTGCATTTAAAATTTATTTTGTAAATTGAGCATGGTAAAAAGGACGGTATACATGATGGGGTTCATTCATAGTATGTTGGGGTATGAACTTGTTTTATTCCTCTTGGGCAAGAACTCGGGCAATAAACAAGCATTCATACCCAAAATACTATGAATGACCCCTAATTACGGCACAGCCTATAGCCCACTAAGGAAAAAATCCATACCATACAGTGAGGTTGTCTGTCCGGCCAAAGCAGAGACGACAAAAACATATTGGACAGACTCGCATTGGGTGGAAGTAGGTGCTAGTATCGTCGCTGTCGTCACTGAGGTGGACCTTTACATTCAGAAGGTTTTCACCTGAATTTTGTACTTCAGAAGTACTAATTATGAAACTATGCAACTATTATTATAAAAGACCTTATATTATTATAAAAGACCTTCTCAGTAAAGTGTGTACACCCACCCTCAGACACACAAGGACAGAGATAGGATGGCACAGCAGCATGTTTTATTGACATCCTTTTACTGTTTACTTTCATTTGACAGCCTAATGACAGGAGTAGCACTACTTGAATACAAAGAATTACTGGACAATCCGACAATGTATCAGTGCAATTGTGTGTGCACTCTTGCACGCCAAAACATAAACAACATGATTGACCTCCCATTCAATAGTTATCCCAATAATGGCAATATTGATTGGGGTGAGAAACTACTCCTTGACATCTTCCTTTGTTCTCATGTCAACAATAACACAGAAACTTCTGAATCTGTGAGCACAATTTCCAATTTCTCTTGATTTTCTTGATAATGAGCTTTGGAAAAGGATGCTATTGGATTATGTGATATCATGTCTATGTGATTCTAGGTAAGTCGGGCTCATATTTATTGTATTTTAGGAAGACTGAGGCATGGCATCTGGTGTCTACACTGCTAATGGGGAGATGTATACAGTGGTTTTCAATACACCTTCCTCTGTGTTAGTGGGTTATATCCCACTAACACAGATTCGATCTGTGTAGTAAGTGTGTGCACTGGTTTACGAGTGAGGATGAATATGAAACAATTTTATTAGCTCTGAATATTTGCTATCTTTTTCTTCGGAGCCTATTCAACTACACTGCTACAGGTTATTGTATGTTATACGGAAATTCTACCGTGATGCGAGTACACCCATATATATGAAAACGTTCATCATGGTAGAAGAAGTTCCTAGGGTTTGAACTGAGGACACACATAAATGGGCACACGTTAGTTCCAATAATTGTAACTTATGGCATCATCTTTTAAAATTTGGACATAATCTTTGGTGCCATAAGTTACAACTGTTCTGTGGAGTTCCAATGTCATTTAAGGTTTGAGAATAATTTTCTTTTGACATACATAGCATCTCTAGAGTCTGTGGAATAATTGTCTTACAAATTTGTAACCGATGCTACGATTTGTTCCCAAAAAAGTTCATGTCAACATGTACACAGGCTGCCAAATTTGGCAGCCATGCAATGTAGACACAACAAGGTATTTTTCACCTGAAAATTTCATAATGTGAATTTTAAATCTGGAAAAATGGTTATCACATGATGCAGAAGACTCTCAAGAATGCCTACAATATAACGTTTATTGCAAATAATGAATATTTAAGCCATTTTGCAGCTGTAAAGTTAGAGCAGAAGCCGTTTGTGTATCTTGGCTTAAATGGCACTTTCACTACACACAACTCGTCATGACTAGATAGTCTTAACTTTTTATGGCTGCTGTTATCATAGACTATCTAGTCATGATCATCAGGACTAGGGCACACGTACACTTAGCACGATTCGTCATGCATTATAATGCATCTGGCCTTAGCTTTTATCATTGTGTCTTACATAGGCTGCTTGCATAAGGTCACGTGTCGTATGGTGGGGTACCTTTGCGTTACAAACACCAAATTTGTTGATTTAGCCTCCTTTAGGTTTAGACTGATAAATCTTGAAAACTATACATCTCACCCCACCAAAAGTATACATTTTCTGAAAGCTTATATTCCAATGAATCCAAATGTGCTAAACTTGGTTTGATATACAGGGTGAGTAAGAAATCATATAGGGTGGTATCACAAAAATTACACAATTTTACCATTACATTGGTAATAACTTACATTCTTTACTGTTATGAAATATTTCAAATATAATTTCAGGGTCTAACAGAGCACACTATGAGCTTCGGAAAAATGTATAATTTTACCATATTACAATTGACCGAAGTAGTGATACAGGGTGTGACAAAATAAGTACAATATTTAAGTTGCATATTGTGACATTATATCATTCTGTTAATATTCTTAAAAAGTTTGAATCAGTTCTTCTTTCTTACAGTCAGTAGTGTCCAAAAACAACATAAAAACAACTTTGTTCAATATAGATCATTATACAGGGTGTGCAAACACCTTAAAATGGCTACTAATTGTGTGCGCAGTAAATTTCATATATTATAAAGTAAAGACTTCAAATGAGTATACATCAGTCAACTCTTATTTAAGTTATGCATATGAAATAAGTATTTTCATATGCATGTGAACAGGGATGTGTCTACTTGGCATAATGTAATGCATAGGGTGCCCCAAATTTAGATCTAGACATAATCCAGACACACATGAAGCAGATTGTCATCATGGGCAGTGTGCGACAACCCAACACTACATTAAGGAGCTTGATAATATAACTGGAATGCACTCTAATTCAATTCAGAGCACCAATCATTTTCAATATTGGGTACAAAATATTAGAAGTTAGGTACATTTTAATTGCTATAATTTCATGTTGGATAAGATATTAGCACAGGTCAGTTAGACCTAATTAGTCATGTTAATTAAATAGTTAATAAAATATACAAATATTTAATTGCTATAATTTCATGTTGGATAAGATATTAGCACAGGTCAGTTAGACCTAATTAGTCATGTTAATTAAATAGTTAATAAAATATACAAATATTTACAATGAGAATTTGTACCTTCTGTAAAGCATCTCAACAAAGTAGCCCAAAAATTAAATTGTCTTGAACTTTTGACCACAATATGTACAATTAATAGTGAATAATATGGGCGCCATGCAGGTATTGTAATTAACAATGTAAGGTAACATTATATTGTCACCAAAACTACAGAAAATGGAAGTAATAATATATATTTAGTTAATAAATTATAAAATTTATGCTTTCATGAAGGCTCATTTGCTTTAAATAATATCACAAACAAAAAACTACTTATAAAATATTAGTTCCCCCATAGAGATTGTACATACACTACCGCTTATCCACTACCGCTTATCCACCAGGTTTATCTTTGTTAACATTTGCATATTTTTCACTAATTAAACAAGGGATAAATCTAAATTGTAAAACATATTTGAAAAGTAGAATAATCAGGCTCTAGTATAATGAACCCAAACATGGTTCAATTGGACTGAGGATAGCTCTGTGACAGCAAGTTTAATCTGAAAGAAGAGTGAAAAATGTAACGTCACCAGCTATTTGGGGGTCCCACCATACGACACATGACCATAAGGCATGATTGCCATACCGCAGTTAATTCTGGGGACAGCCCGTCACCCGTGTGGTACAAAATAAATGGCCGACGGCCGCGATAAATTAAGTTTGACTGGGCGACTTTCACTTTTTAATAGTCAATTTTTCAATGACCAAGTGATTCTGCGACCAACATCAACACCTCACATTAAAGCTAAGAAGATTGTGGTCACGGTAAGCTTGGTTGTATCACAGCACATAAATAATAATGCTATGGGATCAGACACAAAAACGTGTCGCCCGGCCCATTTCACACCTAACGATCTAGATAGGTAGGAGCATCTTGCCTCGAACAGGGCGGCCTATAGTAAAAAATGAAAATGATAAAATCCAAGTGAAAAATGATAAAGGACCAAACAAAAGTCGCCACCACTGTGAAGAAGCAAGATGAATCGTGCTAACGTACACTACACTCAGGAAAGAATATTGTGCCACTACCTTATGAATTCTGCAGCCTCAACGGAATGAACCGCATGTTGAAGGATGTGGTGGCAGGACAATGGATTTATAAATTATACCAATGAGCCTGAGGATCATGAATGATCACAACATATTTACATGATGATGATGCATTGTGCATGACAATAAGTCATTGGACATGTTGGACATTGCTGCTTGATCGACTCAAATTAAACTTACTTTGACGTGAATACTTTGGAACAGCTGATACTCTTTCCAATATCACACATGGCCCTGTAATCAGGGTTTAGTTCTTTAGTTGTTTCAACATAATATGCATACAAAGCCAACAGAATACCGATCAGACACAGCAACCATCGTGCAACTTGTTGAGCCATTGGGACTTCTACCTCCACACTCCTCGTCTGTTTTGCACAACTGACAGCTGGCCGTTTGGATGACATGACCTCGTTGACCCGATCCGACCTGCACAATCATAAAACAAAACGTACACGTGGTTATGATGCTGAACTTTACCTTTGGGAAGCAGCCTCGTTCCTCGTTCGCACTTCTGAGATTCCATCAATAATTTATGCCCCTGGAGCACTTGCCCGTTGGAAAAGCTGCGTACCCGGGCTGCGTCGTTTTGCGCAAATTTTATCACCAGACTAGACTCTCGCTTGGGTCGCGGGTATGAATTCACACTTATCTTTTTAGCCCGCTTGGGCTAGGAGGATCAAATTCAACAGCTTTGAAGTTTGCGAACTACCAGAACAAGTTCAAGCCTCGGAGGGGGGGGCACGCCCCTTACTAGTTTTGTTTATTTTTTCATGACCACAACCTCTTGGCTCTTTTCTGGTTTACAAATGATTTAACATTTAGATAAGTTTAATGTCAGGTTTACCTTTTGCTTGTAACTTTAGTACAATTTTCAATGCCATAATGACACAAACTTTGACAAAAATTGAGGGAGTGAGGGGTTCGAGGAATATTGAGGGGGATGAGGAGGGTGTGGGTTGGCGAGGGTAAGGTGGTGGTTTTTTGTTTTTGTTTTTGTTTTTTTTTGGTTTTTTTGCTTTATAAAGGGATTCGCCGTGAAATGTAAAGAAAATCCGAAAATGTGGAAAGGCATTTTTAAACTTTATAAATCAGGGATTAAGTGTGATACCCAATTCAATATAAATAAACGGAATAGTGGAAAATGAGTAAGTATTTTGAGGAAATTTGTCATTACGCCTCCCGGAAAATAGACACAATGGCGTTTCAAAATCTACACTAAACAGCTGATTGCTGTACCACCAATTACAGAATAAACAAAGATTAAATAATGTTTGCGTTTAAGTTCAACCTGTACCCGGTAACCTGTACAGGTCTCATGTGATGCTTAAAATCTGGATATTCGCAGTACCTCTTCGGAATTTTATACGCACGTACAGTAATTCAGAATCAAAAAAGTAATTCTTATTCCTTGTCTTTAATACACGGATTTCAAGCTAACCATTTGCAGGTTATGTGAGCACATCCATGCCTAGTAAACAAAAATACCAAAACAGGAATTTTTATGATTTTTTCGACGATGTTTCGGGTCATCAAATCGGTGCTTATCCCAGCTCAGAAAATTGAAGAAACATGGTCCAGTGGTCTAAAAATGAACTAAATCTAGAAAAATAACGTAATCCATATAGGCGGAAATAACCCTCGTATTTACCAAGCCTTTTTTTGTAACACGGTTTAACAGGGGGGGTGGTTTTACCCCCCTCGAGGAATTCGTTATAAAGCACCCGATGATCATGATTTCTGATACCAATGGGATTAGCTATGGTCTCCTCTATCTAGTGATACCCAAAATAAGTACCAACCTTCCTAGTATGGCGTCAAATGACGTCATCAAGTCGCGAGTCGGCACAATGGGCATTTTCCACGAAAATAGGCCCGAAAAATCAATTTTGCGCAAAAACGTAGGAATATCGATTTTTATGCGGTTTTCAGCTCTAAATGATGGAATTTGGATAGTTTACTAAACATTAGAGTTTTAGAGCCTACTGTGCATAATATTTTCCACAAAATGCCACCATAAAATACCTTGGGTGGCAACCACCTCCCCCACCCCCCTACCCTTCGACTTTGACAACATACCGACCCCGGTGAAGGTGCTATCTTCACATTTTTCTTCGCTCAAAGACCGGAAAGGATGAAAAGAACGATTCCTAGAAGCCTTTTACGAAAGTTTTGGCATTTTAGCCGCACCGGAGCGAAAGTTAACTATGGGCCCCCCCCCCCCCCCCCCCCCCCCCCCCCCCTTGGTAAGACCGAGGGTTAAAACACATTTTGGGGATTGGTGGACGGATATGCGATCTTTAAAATAGGGTGCAGCAGATATGTGATGTGTATATAGCCTGTACACCTCACCACGACGTTTGTGAAACTAAATGAACCATAATTAAAGCTTTGCTTGAATAAACAAACATGACAATAAATACAATACGCTATGAAAAAAACAATGTAATATTACATTATGTGCAAAATTGCAGGAGAAAGATGTCCAAATATAGGAAAATTATACTTTTTATTAACGGCAACTGTGGGAAGGAAATGGAATGCCCACTATTCATCTAAGCACATGGCATAATTACTGGCAGATTTTAAAAGGGTTTGTCAGCAACTCTTGTGTTCAACAATGCATTAGACATGGTTTTAAAGATACATCAATTGTAAAGGTGCTGGATAATGAGGGAATACCTTTGCATGCAATATTTATTATAAGCAGAACTGAAATGCAAATTGTTTTCCCAAAGTGATATTGATAATTGATTGCAGTACATCTTTATTTCAGTAAGGTTTAATATTTTTCCTGTGCTGGACTCCCCGAACAAAAATAAAAACAAAACATTAAACCACCCCGTGAACACATATTTTTCATCACTGTAACAATAGGGCCTATGCGTATAAGGCACGCCATAATTCCATTTTTACGTATTTGCTTTTTTTATTTGACAATACATTGACCTTCATTTTCTTCCGAGAAATGGCCACGAGTGAAACATTTCGACAACGTATTCTGTAAAGTTGATCAAAAATCCATGTTTCAAGTTCGAAAAAAGTCAAATAACAACATTTGCAAATGTTAAAAAACATCAGCAATTGTAATTATAGGCATACACATGAATGCTAAGATGCAATCAGGAGAATTATACATTATATATATTTTAAAATAAGAAGAACACATACATTTATCATTTTGAGATAGCAAAAAAAATTCCCAGTTCCTTTGCTTGTTTTGAACCTAATTCATCAACTCCAGATTTTGAAGAATTTGGTGTCCAAGTATAAATTAGCAAATACTACAATTAAGATTTGTTCTCATTGTGAAATAAAATTTCATCGGAATCATTTCAGCGAATAGATAGACTTTCCGTAACAAGAATACTTCACAGAACAAAATAACATAATAACAACCCTTACTTTTACGGACACGTGTACTTACGATTTGGTACTGTAACAATTATATACCACAGTAGTCAGTGTACGTCCGTTATATTCAAGTACTCCTCTATAATAACGTACTTTTTCAAATGCTGGGTCTACTATGCAAATTAATTTAGAAAAAAATAATTAACTTCTAACTATTTCTTACGAGTGGCAATTCTATAATACCAGCATGATATTGAAAATTACTCTAACAATAATTAGGACCGTTTTATTTCTCTTTAAGAGCCTATATAAGCCCACCGGCATTTATTGTACAGCACTGTATAGGCTATATATGTTATTTAATATCTTATTATTGTAATTCATATTTGTTATAATCCATGCGTAAACGTGTCAAAGGACTTTTATTTCAGTATTTTTTTCACATTTTGCATGCCTCAGATATGTTGTTGTTGGATTAAAAAATAATTGTGACACGAATCGATCCACTTAATCATATCGACATAATGATACTGAGATACGAAAAAATTAGTCATCGTTCAAAGATACCTGGGTAGATACCTAAACATTTTCCTTCGCCTGTCGCGGTTTTGGAGAAGGAAAATGTTTAGGTATCTACCCAGGTATCTTTGAACGATGACTAATTTTTTCGTATGCAAAATAACCCTTACAGTAGAGTTGCCTCTACAACTCCGACGGTTTTGAAATAAAATATTGCTAAATTCAGAATTTCAATACCAATATATGTTACTTGGTTGATAGCAAGTCTTTATTTCCACCGTAACAATGCTACTCTCTTAAAACTCCTTAGAGACTGATTCAAGAGGTTGGACTTTGCTTAAGAAACTCTCTTTCTGGATTTAAGGGAGTGGTCATTATTTATGCCGGGTGGATGAAGGATTTCAACTTTTTTTCGGCAAAAATTTTTGCGTTCCCCCTCTCTTATTCCGTTCAAAAATTTCACACTCCCCCCTTGATCATGCTGAATTCCCCAATTAAAAGTTCATGTTCCCCTCTCTCTCTTTGATGAAAAATTTCACGTTCCCCCCTCTCTCTTACAAAAGTTTTTCGGGTTCCCCCCTCAAATCCTCCACCCCCCTGGCGTAAATAATGACCCCTCCCTATAAGGGGGTTGGTTGCCCGGACATAGGGTGCTTCACATTAGATACTTAGAAGCTACACTGTTAAAAAAATTCCGTAAATTTAAGGAAATTTCTGGCAGCAGTATTTCCAGACATTTTTAGGGTAAATTTACAGAAATTTCTGTCAATTAACGGAACTTTGACAGTAATTTTACAGAAATTTGTCTCATATTACGAAAAAAAAACCAGAATTTTCCGTAATTTAAAATTACGGAACCAAAAAAAAAGTCCGGAAATATTGCTGCCAGAAATTTTTGAAATATTTCCGTAAATTAACATTTTTTATGTTTTTTGTTTTTTATTGTTATTGTTTTCTCAAACAGATTTTCCGTAAATTCACGGAAAATCTGTTTTCTTAATTTACGGAAATTTTTAACAGTGTACGCCGCGCGCCCTTGCATGCTCGATGCACTACGACGGATGTCTGGTGGAGCAATTCCTGCTAGGATGTATAAGTTCTCCGTTGGTGATGACGAAGACATCCTGTGATAAGCCGGAAGGAGGCATTTGATGCTGAATCAAGCTTCTTGGCATTGGTTGATCTATCCCATACAACACAGGGATTACCTAGGAATTACCTTGGACCGCACTCTCTCTTATAAGACACACATCAAGAAGACGAAGAGCTTAAAGTATGTTCACACAATAACATCTTGAACAAACTCACTGGCACAAGATGGGGTGCTCGCCCACATACTCCAAGATCGACGACACTTGCTCTGTGCTACTCATGTGCAGAGTATGCTTGCCATGTATAGGAAAGATCAACCCATGCCAAGAAGCTTGATCCATCATTAAATTAAGCTAAATTACAGGATATCTTCGCCCAACACCGACGGAGAACTTAGACATCCTCAGGAATTGCGCCACCAGACATCCGTCGTATGTAGCGAGCATGCAAGAAAATAACTGTCGAGTATCTAATGTGGGAAGCACCCAATGTCTGGACAGAGAACAGTTTCTTAAGAAAAGTCAACCCTTTAAAACAGTCTCTGAGGAGTTTATAAGCGAGTGGTTGTCGGAAAAAAGATTTGCTATCAATAAGTAACATTTATTGGTGATCGAACCTGAGGCCTGGTTAGCATCTTCCACCTGGAGCATGACTCTCATGGGCTGAATGCGACTTTTTGTCTCAACATATTGAGAACCAGAACCGGCGGATCCAAGGTTTCCTTGCAGAAGTGGGGGGCCTACACTGGAAGCAGATCGAATACTACCTGTTGATGCGGAATGCACCACCACAGAACATCTCTTGGTCTGCCAATGCTGGAGCAACACCAATAACACACACGGAATCCTTGCGCAGAATTAGTTGAAGAGCCCGATGTAGTACACAATCTCATTCACATTTGAGAATAGGCCAGTAAAAAATAGAATGAATGCTACCTTAACCCAACACAATTCCAACAGAATCAATTCCAACACAGCATGGTATTGAGAATACCTTTAAAACAACATATCAAAAGTCTACTAAAAATCAAAGGAGTGCGAAACATATATTTTAAGGGGGTATATAGGTTTTTACACGGGTCAAAATATGAAAGGTTTCAAAACGCGTCGGAAAAGTATTCGTTACATTTCCAGGATTAAAAAAAAAAGGTTATTTATAGTTGCCCATATCTGCAGGTTGTAATTCAATAGTTATGATTCAAAATAGGTTCACGTCACAGGGGGTAAATTTTCAGATATATCGTTAGTTATAAAAAAATTGTGTCAAATTGTTCGTCTAATGGTGCATGGAACCCCGAAAATATACTGGTTGCACATCTATAATATTCGTGAATAATTGGAACGAAAAATGTGACTGGGGGCTTCAGGGTCTATGGGAGGTCATAGTCATAGCTCTGTAATTCTTATATCAGTTATATAGAAAGTTAAACGAAAGAATTACACAGTTTATTTATCTAGTGGGACAATTTAACAGTTACAAGCCAGTCCGATCAAAATGGGACCATTCTATGAATTTTACCCCAGGGTGACCGAACTGTTATGGCCTATTGTTTACTAAAACAATAACGCGTTAGATAGGGCAAACTATACCTTTTTTTAAACCTTAGCAGTAGCCCAATAAAATTGGCTACATCAATTTAATCAATTCGAACAATTACTAATTTTGTACCCCTGTACAAACGTTGCCCCCTATTCTTACATGTTCCACTAGGTTTAATTTGGTAGGATTTTAATAGATTATTTTGGACTATTTCAGAGTATATTAACACCAAAATTGTTGCTGTTGCAATTTGTGTGGGGTCAAATCATCAATATTGGACTGAAAGCACCTGTGCTTGGATACGATAGAAGAAGTGACTTTGTACATGTTTGGAAATTTATATATTGTTTGCCAAATACCCTAATATTGATTACATTTACAAGTCGACAGGTCAATAATTTGACCATTTGGCAAAAAATTATCCTACAGTGGAACAATATTGTAATTAACCGCCAACACTATTTTAGATTGGATTATAAGATAAACAGGACTTTTTAATTATTACAAAGTGATCTGGTACTTATTTATTGATAGTAAATACCAGGAATTTGATTTTGCTCAGAAAGTTTACTGGAGACCAAGATCAAAAGTGTCCCTGGTTTTACCACTAAAGGTGATTTGACAACCGAGGAATTTCTCCGGTGCCTCTTTGACTGACTTCAAAGTGTCTGACCCCAGACTGAATTCAACTTCAGACGGAGAACCGCTTCTTATTGAGATGGTCTTACACTTAATAGGTTTCAATTGCAAGCTCATACACATACTTTGTGTTATATCAAGAATTTCAGTCATCAATTTCTGATGCTTCTTTTTATCGGATGAAATTAAGCAGAAATCATCTGCAACACGGAACAGTAATGAATTTCATGCATTGAAGAATAACATGTTCTTAAGTTTAGATGCTCTATTATAGGATTAAAGACCATGAGGAAGAGATGGACTCAGTGGGTTTCCCCCTGGAAAACACCCACGTGTGAAATCAAAAATGGTTCAATATCTTTTGGCTTTCTCGTTGGTTTCAGAGCAAATTCGGGAACTGACGATTAAAAATCAGTCAAAAATTTCAATAAAAAACATTTATTTACCGGCAACAGATGGTGATATGTTTTCGCTGGGATTTAAAAGTGCAGTGGACCGCATAGTAGTTGGTCATTGGAGCCAATTCCGTGGACCGTGGAGCAGCAGAGCACTTTTCAGTGGCTTGGCGATATAAGAGTTAATGAACAAATTAGCGTGTGCCCCTCGTGAAAGTGTGGGCGGAATCAAGGAGGGGGAAAATTCATTAATACAGGGGGTCCAAAAATGAAAAAATAATGGGACTGCTGCAAAAAAGGTGGTAACCAAAGGGTTCGTCTTGTTACAAGGATTAAAAAAAAGGTCTGGTTGCACTACTTACCACTTATGGTTATGGAGATAAACACAAAAAATCGTTCAAATGGCAAGGGTCATCAGAGAAAAGGTTAAACATTGCTCCGATACTTCAAAAATGGGCTCAAATGGTTCATCTTTCCTCAGGACTGCAACAAAAACATTTTGCACCCGTTAACCTTATTTTTAAAAAATTCGGCGAGATCATAGAGGTCAATGGGCTGACCTTGTTTGTCATTTATCTCGATAAACAAATAAACAACATGAGCGTTGTCAAACTACTGTTGGTTGCATCCTGTGGAAAGGGTGAACCAATTTGAGACCATTTTAAAAGAAATGGTTGCAATATTAAAGATTTAACCTTTGGTGATGGACCTGACATTGACGATTTTTGTGTTATTCTCCATAAACATAAGTTGTAAGTATTAGTGCAAACTATATCTTTTTTAATCCTTGTAACAAGACGAACACTTTGGTACCTTTTTACAGCAATCCAAGCCTTTTCATTTTTGACCCATGTACTGTATTAATGAATTTTAACCCTCCTAGAGTCGCCCACAAATTCACGAGGGGGAACCCCCGACTAAATTGTTATTAACCTTCAAAAGAATGGACAAAATCCACTGAGAAATGATTGCTCTGCTCTCCACGCGTCACGGAATTGCCCCAAATGACCCAACTATAGGCATTTACCTGTTGGTTGTACAACGTCATCATATTGGGTCAGTGTTCGGTAAGCTAAATAATCCAGCGTTGACAAGATGAGCACTCAGGCCAAGTTGAAAAAAAAAATGCTTGTAAATTGTGCTAAGGTGCAAAAATTGATTTCATTAAATATTATTTATTGGTTTAATTTTACCCAATGGATGTAACCCACACAATTCCATTTGGGGGGGGGGATAGGTGGGGGAAACAATATAATCTTTGGGGATTCAATACGACACATAAAACAAAAGCGTGAACACAGAGTAACACCAAATTTATTACTTTTCCGATCTCACTGGAGGACAGGAGGGGGCAAGGATTTTTTTGAGTGGGAATCCCACCCTTACCCCTCTCACCCCTGGTTTACCGGCACTGGTCTTACCTGAAAATTTATTTCAAAATGTATGTAGTAATGGAGGATATGCTGCAAATCCAAAGCTGAACGGGAAAACAAGATACGCTTGCGGTACATACGCGTGTGCCAAAAAAAAAACCGCAACACTTGGTGGCAGGCGCCATAAGTTTGAACAAAAGCCCGTGACTACTGATTCTTTGTTGTAAAAATAAGATGGGGGACTGGTAGCTAATATCACTGAAAAGTTCATAAAGGTGGAGTTAAATTTTTTAAAAATATGACCCAGAGATCAAGTAACTCAGGGACCCATTTAACAAATTGAGGCACTAGTAAATACACATACGGCACTACGTTTAGCGCCCAGAACCACCAATCCCAGAACCACCAATATGAATCTATAAGTCCACCACCAATTTTTCCCCTTTTTTTAAAAAGACAGGTGCTGCAACAAAATATTAACCGATGAATGTTTCCATTGGTAATGACAGCTCTAAAAAACATGCATTTACACACTGCAAAGATCGAATTCAGGAGGTAATGATCAACAAACTCTTCGTATGTCCAAATAAGACTGATTGGGTTAGAGCTATATCATTAATCATTTTGTGACGGCACCACAAAGATTATCTTAACCCAAAATGGTAATTGACAAAGGAATATAATGATTGTGTTGTGGAGTTTGTGTTGAAATCATAGGTTTTACTTTCATAAAGTTGAGAAGGTAACATTATTTCAGTGAACAATCAAGTTACCAAGTCCAACGGATGTATCATTTTATGTAAACAAAAAAAAATGTGGAGTTTGTCTATGAGCCTTATGGCTTAGTAATAGTTTTATATCTTCTTGAAACATATTTTATCAATATTAAATTAATGTTTTATTATTATCAGTTAAATAATAATTAGGTAATGAAGTTCATTTGAACAGTTAGAAGTTGTTCTGCAAGAAATTTGCACGCTAAAAAAGGGTGATGCCAATCAATATTGTATTTGCCATTCTTTTTTCATTGCCAGTTCTTGTGGTTACCCAGCTCCTCATTTTTTGGAAAATGGGTTCTGAGGGTTACTTGATGTTGGGATCCATATCTTAAAAAAAACTATTGACTCTTACATTGATGAACTTTTCAGGCATATTAGCTACAGTCCATCTTACAACAAAGAATAAGTCAGTCAATGCTTTGTTCAAAAACTGTTTATGGCGATGCCCACCAAGTGTTGCGTTTTTTTGGGGGGACAAACGGTTGGTTATTAGCGTAAATTGTTCGGTCTTTCACATCGGGCACTTTCACTTCCGTAACTGTAAAATTGAACGCATGATATGAGTA
>JAMKCH010084260.1:0-10554 GCA_023653785.1 Ophioderma brevispina
GATTAATGTTAATGCTGAAGAATGCATGTGCATCAACATTGCATGATGTACATAGCGTGCGGAAATAGGGCAATGGGACATCCATTTTAACAATGACCTAGGGTCTATATTTCACTAAAATGTGGCCAAGTCGGGGACCACAAAATTGAAAAAAACCGGCAACTTCGGGCATTCTTGCGAGATTTGGACCGAAATCATTGCCCGAGCATATATTTTCAAGTCGTCTCATAGGGGCGCTATTCATTATTATTGTGTGACGCTTTATTCCGTTCAGTTTATATTGAATATTACAAAAGAACGACTTCCTGCCGGTTCGCGATTGCGTGGCGTGTCTGTGGGCGCTCGTCTTGTTATCTAAGGTCGTGGGTTCGAATCCCACTACAGAACAAAAATTTAGTTTATGATGTTATTTGTATTTTAGTTTAGAGTTGGAGATGGATCTAAAAACATCAGAGTTGGGTTGAAGCTAGGAAAATATTGCGAATAGCTGCCTATGAGATAATAAGACTGGTCATGGTCCTGGAGATGATTTCGGGCCAGAATCTCAACGTGAATTACGGCACTGTAAGTTTGGTTTGTTGTCATTGTTTAGATACGGCATTTTTGACGCACATGCAAGGTTGACGCACATGCATTCAGCATCAATTGATCTCGTGTTGTAATTGTACAAATACATAGTTTTACGAGCTGTTTTAGAGTGCGGCGATGATCATCGGTCAAAGGGATTTGGGAAGTGCTTTCTCCTTCTCTCCTACCCATGTACTGTTTAGATACGGAATTTTTCTTCCAATTCAAGTTAGATTTTGTCTTCAATATCAGACTTTAAGCAGCAGTTGGAGCGAGTCCGGAATCGCGGACTCGGGACTCAACGGTGAGTCCGAGTCGAGTCCGGACTTGGACTCGGACTCGGACTCAGAACTTAGTGGACGCGGACTTTGCTTTGCCTCGGACTCGGCTCCCGTGGACTCGCGACTCAGTCACCATGGACTTCGGACTCAGATCTGCCGGACTCGGACTCAAAGATGAGTCCGGCTGAGTCCGATAAATAAATTCAACTTAGAATAAAAAAAAATGAAAATGTTGTGAGCTAGCCTGCAAGAAATGTTACTTCACAAACCTCTACAGCACAAACATGCTTTATTTTGTATTGTGCACAAAACATGTTTTTTATATCAATTTACAGTTATTTCAAAAGTAATTTGTTGTTTCATAGTCAGAGTATTTTTTTTCCTCTTTCTCTCTTCTTCCGTCTTCAGATTACTGTTGTGATTATTATATATTTTTTAAGCTGAATTAAGGGTTAAAATTTAAAAAGACATGTTGGCTAATTTACATCTTCATAAGGAATAAGTCTTATTATTTGTGGGACAGGAGAACAAGCCACGGCATGGGCGTGAAGCAGGAGGAATGTTGCACCTCGTTTCAAGAGCGTAATTGCCAAAGTTGCTTTTTGCGCTTACACGAGGTGTGCATAAATCTGTCCAAGTAATTTAAAATTCCCACGAGAATGTTTAATTAGCACCTATTTAGGTGTCTGAATAGATTCAAGCCCACATTATCTGGACTCGGACTCCTGGACTCGGACTCGGACTCAGACCTGCCGGAACGCGGACTCAGACTCGGACTCGAGCACTTGTGACTCGGACTCGGACACCCAGAACTCGGACTCGGACATTGGGACTCGGACTCGGACTCAGACTCGACGCTGATGTGGATCGGACTCGGTTCGGACTATGAGTCCGGACTCACTCCATGACTTTAAGAAATACGGCGTTACAAAACATTAAGGTTTTAAAAGCCACACAAAAGTACGAGTATAAACTAGAATCAATGCAACCCACCTTAGGAAAATGCTATGGATCGATTTTTTTTTGGGACTGAAATATAAGAATTCGGCTTAATCGACTCAATCAAACTTGGTTTCACTTGTAACCTGCTTTTTCGAGAAAACTTGGATGTTTTTCTCAACAATACCAGTTGAAAAACTGTGCTTTCAGTCGATAAACTGTTTTCGGCGAAAGAAACTGGTTTTTCTAGTTTGGGTAATTATGGGCTGCCAAGAGTACAAGTACGAATACTATGGGCAAATATAATGATATGGACAAGTATCAATTTTGCAAAGCTTTATGTATTCTGTGAGTTTTGGAGGCATATGTATGAGGCGTGTTAACTAAATTTTGAAACCAGAGCAAGGTACAATATGGTCTATTCATCTCAAGTATATGACATGATGGCCTACTTGCTACTTAATACTACCAACTCACTGGTGACAATACTCTTTTGAAGTATCAAATATTAATTTATTTATATAAATACCGAACCCACATTGAGTGTGTGCATTTGTCGCCCAAGTGTAAAAATGAGGACGTACTGCTGTGGGTTAATGCGTATGTAAATTTGGACGTTCTTTTGCGCGACGAAACGCAGTTGAACTCTAGACATTTTTACGCTAAAGAAAGTCCGTTAACACATCTGTTTAATGGTCGAAGTTAAGCAATAAGTATACGGGAAGTACACTATTTTCTAGAGTCGGGTCTGATGACAAACATTATGTTGAATGGATGACAAATGAATAACTTAAATAAATAGATAAAATTCCACAACCCACAGCAACTGCCTCAATCAGCGGGCGTACGAGCGCTACGTACGGTTCCGGACCGGTACTTGATTAGCCATCAGTCTCCCCACTTGCTCGAGTTGCATGTGATGGGCGGCGCCCAGAGTCATTATTACAACAGGATCACGCTCAATGCAAGTAATATCAAGTGGTAATACAATACATAATGATGATGTGATGATGATGATGATGATAGCGTGATGACGACGACAAACGATGATATAATAATAAGAATTCAATAAAAATACTATACACGACTACTACTATAATAATAATAATAATAATATTAATAGGGACCAAATGTATTTTTGGGTGCTTTCGGCGCTTTGATATTTCAAATTTTACAATTTTACTTTTTTTATTTTTTGAAGATTTTAAACAAAAATGCAATTTTGGTGGTTTGGTTCCGGACGTTGGAGAGTTTCCAAGTGGCTCCCGGTGTTATATTCCGCAGGATTTCAGTGTTTTCCAGAAACTACAACAGGTAGGCATGCAAGTTGGCTTTTCAGGCTCAAATGGTCGAAATAATGATACTTTAGGATGGTTTCCACGTGGTCCCGGTGTTTTTGGGTCTTGGTTTTCAGTGGTTATGGGAATTAGGGCTACTGGAACCACCCCACCACCCCATGATTAAGTTTAACAAAAGAACTTTTGGATGGGATTACCAAATGGCCCGTGTTTTCAACCTCATTGGTAATTTAGTGGTTATTACGCATTGCCTGGACCCCAATTTGGCTCTTTGGACTCAAATGATCACAAATAAAGAAGTAAATGAAGTATTTTTTCGTTTTGC
Source organism: Ophioderma brevispina (assembly GCA_023653785.1). Taxonomy (NCBI): domain Eukaryota; kingdom Metazoa; phylum Echinodermata; class Ophiuroidea; order Amphilepidida; family Ophiodermatidae; genus Ophioderma; species Ophioderma brevispina. Next base: position 3,411 of record JAMKCH010084260.1, read on the forward strand.
CATGCGGTTACCGTTATCTCTCCTCTTGGTATTGCAGTGGTGGGGCATTGTTGTATGGGCTTCAAAAGGGCCATTTGGTTCCAAAATCAACAATGGTCAAAATAAAGTTTTTTTCTCAAAAGGCACTTTTCGATGATTTCCGGCCGTATCAGAATCTTGCGATTTCAGCCGATCAAAATCCGGTACTGCGCCCGCCAATCGCTCGCTGCGAATGGTAGTATATCATGATCAGACCTTTACACTGTCCTCAGTAAGGAGAATGCAAATATCAATTCAAGTTTTCATAAAGAAACCAAATGCAGGACATCTATTCATATGAATGATGTATTATGCCAGGATCTCATCACTTTTGGAGTACATGCATATGAGTGCACGAGGACTGTAACTGTTAAAAAATTCGGTAAATTTGACGGACATTTCTGGCAGCCGTATGTACAGTCATTTTTTAGGGTAAATTTACAGAATTTCTGTAATTAACGGAAATTGCAGTAATTTACAGAAAATTTGTCTCAGATTATGGAAAAAATGTGTATTAACAGATATTTTTCAGTAATTTGAAATACGGGGAACAAAAAAAAAAAAAAATTCCGGAAATATTGCTGCCAGAAATTTTGAAATATTTCCGTAAATAACATTTTTTATGTTTTGTTTTTATTTTTATGGGGTGTTTTGTAAACAGATTGTACCGTAAATTTACGGAAAATCTGTTTCTTATCTAATTTACGGAAATTTTTAACAGTGTACGTACGTACGTACTCTCGTAAGCCGTACGTCTTTTACAGACGCCGCTCAATCAGGGATGGTAACACCACATACCATAACAAAATTGACACACTTTCATAAACAATTAGAGAGGACATTTCCAAAGATTGATATGGTAAATTATTTTATCAATTACTGATCATATTTCAATTATTAAAACATCCTAGTTCTTGCAACGTGTAAAAAATGGGTGCTACTTACAGGTCATTGAAATTGTAGGAAAAACCATTAATTATTAAATGCATAATTTTGCAAGGTATGTGGTTGTAGCACATGAGCAGTTGAGTGGAAAACAGGCCGCTTTGGTGTAAATGTCCATATTTAGCGAAATTTCGCTGTGTGATTAATCTGCCCTTGATTACCTACACAACAGGTAAGTAATAAAAATAAGTCAAAAAGCAAAATTATCGGAAAATACATGGTAAACCATTTGATGGCGCTTTGGCTTAATGGTAACAATGGGTTTTCAAATAGGCTGTCAGTCACGGATGTATTTTGCACAATCAGTAAACCACATCTACCCCGTTTATTAACGGCACGTGAGTGAATCCGTATTAATTCATGCACAAATATTACTCAGACGTCGTTTATAATAGCTCACTGTGACCCTTCATTATAATCTATTCTTCAGCGTGTTCCACAAAGCAAGCCTTTTAGTTGAGTTATAATTTAACAATCATTTTTAAAACTGTTGAAATTTTGTGTTATATTCGTAAAGCCTTTTTCTCATTACACTCTTCAAATTTCATGTGGTTTGCGGTCTGTGTTTTTGAGACAAAGGCGATAAGTACACCACAATTTAAGATATTCCAAGTTTGACTGATACACAGTCAAACAGGTGCAATACACAATGTAAAGCACGCTTAAGTTACGCAATGCTTATCCTTTTTCTTTTTTTTTTAAAAAAAACTATTTTCCCTTTATCCTTTACCTCTTTAGTTTGTAAAATTAATTTAGTATAACTTTGTCAACGGAATATTTAGCATTTAAGGAAACCTGTCTTTGACAAGGAAGGGAAATATTCTGTGTTCCCAAGACATCTGTCATAGTGCTTGATGTAACTCAAGTTCGATTTTTCAGTGGTTACTGGTGTTGTTTGTGTGTTTTCTATCAAATGGTCAATACTAGAACTAGGAAGTCGTCAACATGGTATTTAATCCCCCGGTAGCAATTACAATATTTCACCACAGGAAGATAAAATATTTACTATCTAAATACTATTCTAAATGAGTATAGGGAACGTGGAAATAAAGCAATACCAAAAACACTATTTTACAAATTATTTTGAAAAACAACAGCAACCAGGATTAGTACTAGGAGATTTTTTGTAGTGAAAACATTTTATTTCAACGTTTTCAGGTGAGCTGCTTCAACGTGGCTTGGCAAACTTGGAATGGGGTAATTTCAGGAAGAGGTGCTTACATAGCCTTTGTTTTCACACCCAGTGATCCGTATCAGACAAATGAGGATATACGAACAATAGTTCCAATTTAGATTTTTTTTTATAAAATTTGAATAATCCTTCAGTAATGTTGAAAATAATAGCACCAACTACAAGGAATGCATTTGGGGGAGCACTCGTCGCAATTGCAATAAGTGTCGATGTGAGTATTTTTGGGTATATTGCACCATACACTGAAGAATTTTCCAACTCACTTAACAAAATAAAAGCCAACTGAAAAAGAATGTACGCAACCTCAATTCCCGCCAACTTCAGCCAACTACCTTACATAAAAGAAGGACTTCCGAGTATATGGTCAATCTATAGACCAGCTAACAGAAATGTTTGTAAAATGTAGGGCCGAGCTTGAAAATAGTCGGGCTGACTGTTACACACTGGGCAATTTTATCTGTTAGAGTTTTAATAACTATGGGCAATAACGATTCGCAGGAATGATTAGCAGGCAAAAAAGAAGTGACAAAAGGATGCTAACTGGTCTATATAAGAACAACAACATGAAGACCAATACTGCAATCACAATAGGGGATCTAGAAAGGACTCTGGCGGCAATGAGATGCGGAAGCACCTCATCTACAATTATAAGGTTTCACCGATAAGGTACCGTGAGGACCATGGAACCTTGCTCTTATTAAAATATGTTTTTTCATCAAGATTCTAGACCAGGTCTTTGCTGATGATTCTGAATCTGCCAGACGAGACACATGAGAATTTTCGTAAACGGCCCATAATTCAAAATGGCAGTCAAAACACTTTTAAATCCGTTTTTCACCGTGAAACCCAATTCAATGCATCCTCCACCCTCAACTCAATTCAACCCTCTAACTCTCCTCCTCCACTTGATTCTTCCAAGTCTTCTTAGGATGTCCTCTCTCCTCAAACCTCCACCTCAACCAAAACCCTTCTAAAACATGGCCGTCCATCCCTTCCTTATACGTGCCCGTACCAACGTACAATATTCGCCTTCGCCAAACGGTCCATCGCTTTCTTCCAAATCCAACATCTACATCAAGCTACTAAGTCCTCATCCTAATCATCGACTTTAACGCACATATCACTTCATTCATTGCTCTGCTCTCTTCCTCCTCAGAATCCTCATCTTATTTTCGCTCAGACAACTCTGTCGTCTCCACTCCAATACAGCATCACTGATCACACGCAGTCTTATACATCATACCTTTCATTTTCAAAGCGATATCTTTTCCTTGCCCCACAAACTCCCCACATTCCCTGAACGTACATCACCATACCTCACTCTAGATGTCACAGCCGCCGCCCCACTAAACCCTGTCCCCCCAAGTACGTGAACTCCTTCACCGATCCACTACCTCATCACACAACTTGTCCTCCCGTTCCACCATCCTCCACACATAAAATCTCTGCCAAACTTGGGGTCACTCTCTTCATCTTTGTTCATCTCCCGTGGATCCATTCCCGCATTTCTCACACCACAATCTCCTCCCACACACGCAACATGGGTCTACCTTGTCACTACCAACTCCGTATCCACCCCGCTCACCAACACGTTGTCTTTCCAAGGTTTACCTTCAAACCCTTATCTCAAAGGCCTTCATTTGAAAAATTCTCCCTCGGTCCCTCCTTGGCTCGCTCATAAAAACCAAGTCATCAGCATACAACATATCACTCAAACCCTCTTTTGCACTCCGTAACTACGTCAATCACAATTAAAAAACAAACGCGAACGCAACAGGAACCCTTATGCACACACACCTTCAACCTCAACTCCTCAGGCAAATCAAATCCCACTCTAACTCTTGACTTTGCTCCTTCATACAACCTCATGACTGCTCTACCATTACTTTGGCATCCATCCTTTCCTCATTGGCCCAGTCCATCACTTTCCTCGGACTCTATCAAAAGCCTGCTCAAGGTCATACAAAACAATATGTCGCCCAATCACATTACTGTCGTATTTTACAACAACTGGTTTTCCGAGAAAATCGCAATTCAAAATCCACCGCAACATCTAGGACTTTACCGTCTTGAAAGAAACATTTTAAAGTCCAATATAAACAAAATTTAATTTAAGACTAAATTATATTATCTTAATTAGGCTACAAAGGTATATGTCTGTATGTGAAATCAAAACATTAATGTATATTGCCAATCCGGACGCATATTACACCGTTGTTTTTCAATGTACGCAAAATAGATCACTGTGAAAATCTTGTTTACGAAAGATCGAGGGAAATAGGTCAAAATAGGTCTGTATGTGAATAGGCAAATTTACAACCGACATATAAAACACGTATAAATGCATGGCGATTTTAAAAGACGACAGTATGTGAATACGAGATATGATGAGTTTAAAATGCACAAAAATATAAATTATAAAACTAATAATAGGCATCCTATATTTGAAACTTTGTGGATGGCAAGAACTAGATGAACTAAGTAATTAGGCGAAACTTCTCAAAAAATTCAAAATGTGAAATACGACAGATGTGATGCGCGGCGACGAATATACAACGTCTTACCTTAGCTCGGTATTCCTCTTGCAACCTCCTCAAAAATATACACTGCATCTATCGTCCCCTTCCCTGGCATATCATCCACTTCCACTATCTCCGAATCCTATCACACGACTCTAAACCTCTCCTAATTTTCATCGCATGCTCCGACAACTTCACACCCCTATATGCGCCACAAATCATTGCTTCCCATTTCCCTTTAAAAAATTGGAATACCACACTCACGCCCACATGCCAGAATGTAATGGTTGGAGATCCCGCCTCCATCTAACCCTCTCTGCTCAGGTGGTAATTATTGCATCTCTCCCAAGGGTTTAGCAGTCAGAATATCCATTGAGATCAATTAAAAAATATAATCAGTACTCAAATAAATTTTAATCTGGGCCGCGAATACAATAAGTTTGATACTTATCTACTATTGGCCATAGAGTGACAACCCGGTGTCTATCCTTTGGTCATTTTATGAGTCAAAGGACCAATTAATTTTTTAGATTTAGGAATGAGATAATAAATCCAGTGTTCAAAATGCTTTCACAATACTTAAAATGGCTACATTTGCCATCTTGGATGCTATATTGAAGCAAGTGCTTATCTTTAAGAGTTTCGACGGGGATTGTGACTGATAAAAACCTAAGGCAAACTACATGAGTAGCAAACAATTTATTGTATTGGCAAAATATTATTTGAATTTCAAAGCAACATTACCAATGAAGTATCGCTTTCATTACTTATTTTGCTACTTAAGGATAAAAACGTATTCAATGTTTCTGGACTATTGTAATTAAATATGCAATTTTGTTTCTTTGGCGGTCATTTTGATTTTTACAAAAATGCTCAAGGTTTCTTGTCTCACACTCATCAGATTCACAATTAGCAGGCTAACCTTCAAAAACATACTATATCCCTAACGTCCCTTAACTGCATTCAAATACACTTTTGAAAAAATCACGGAGCAGACCCCTGCCTTGGGTAGGGGGAAATTACTCCTAGATCTAACAAGAAAAATAACGCTACCTCACTTTTTGCGGTGATCGTCCGATTTTCCTCCAGGGACCTAGGGAAATATAATAAAACAAGGTTAATATAAGCTACTATTGAATCATAGCTTGGACTACTAACCCGGCTGGAGTAAGGATCAAATATCATGGGCGGACTACTTCCTTGCATGGTAACTATTTAATATGTCTGAAAAATGCACTCGTTATATGAAGGTAAAAAGGTAAAGGGGACGGACCTGTATATACAGGAACGGAGTGCCCATCTCTCTTTCGAAGCGATTGGGCCAGACTCCACCATATAATGTTGCTGTAGGGGGCTCGCTACACCTCCTCTACAGCGAGTCTGTTACCTTCCCGACATTGAATAACGCCGGTACCCATTTATACACCTGGGTAGGGAGGAGTAATTGAGGAAAAGCGCCTTACTCAAGGGCGAAACACATTGGCCACAGAGGGGCTTGAACTCACAACCTTTGGCGTGCGAGTCGGGCGCTTTATCCACTGGACCACATGTGCCCTCGTTATATGAAGAAAGTGATGTAAATTCATGATTGACATTGTGATGGTGGACTGGTATGTTTTGTCAAATTAAATGGAATTTGGACATTAAGGTGCAACGAAAGATTTCGAGACATTCATGTGTTACGTCATATGTCATATAGATTAGACACTCAATAGATTACTTAATTGCCTACAGAAATGTCATAAAAGTGAAAACAAAAGGTGATTTTAATTTGTTAATATTTCAATATAAAACGTTGGTTAAATTTCGAATCTGCTCCAATACAAAATTATAAATTTTAAAATTTTGTATCAAAGAATTAATTTGCAGCTTAAAACTTTCAGATGGGGATATTTTTGATGGAAAGTTTTACATCAATTGCAAAAATCAGGGCTTTCAAATTTTTAAGTGAACCTGATATGGGAAATCTCGCTTGGCCACCTAGCCCCATGCGTTGAAAATTTGGTCATTTGGTGGTTTTAGAATGTCCTTCGGTGTGATATTGTTGGACTTCCTTTGTGATAGTTCTAGGTATGAAAGAAAGATGCTCAAAGTTTTTCCCATAGACTACTGGGTATAAGTGAATTAGTGATGTTTATAATATCAGGCGGCATGGGACCTATCATAGCAACTGCATATTCTAGATTCATGGACAGCTTCCGAGACATTCTCGAACAAATGCTATAAGGCGGTGGCAATTGCATTTTTAGGAAAAAAATTAAGAAAATAATAATAATTCCAAATAAAACCAATAAAAAGATTGTAACAAAACAAAACATGCAAACAAAACAAAATTCAAATAAAAAATCAAATAAAAACATTCCTGAAAAAAATTAAAAAAATAAAAATCCAAATAAAAAAAAGTGTTTGCAACAGTGTTGTCTTCCTATACGTTTACTCTGTGATATTTAATACTTTGAAGTGTTTAAAA
>JAMKCH010084261.1:0-20978 GCA_023653785.1 Ophioderma brevispina
CTGAGGGAGCAGACGGGGTCCGCCACTAGGCATCTCAGAAGCCGTTGGAACCTCAGGAGCCGGCCACATGTGGGCCACCAACAGAACCAGCAATTGTCGAACCGAGCTACCTTCTCGAGGCTTCTCGGGTATCATTGCAATGGGGGAAATGCGTAGGCATGATCCCCGACCAATCCCCCACCATTGCATCCCGACCCACGCTCTGGAATCTAACTCCATAATTAGTACGCCGGAGCTGGTGTTCCCGGCGGAGGCGAATAGGTCACGGGGTGGGGAACGCGGTAGCCTCCTGAAAAACTTGACCGGCAGACTGCCGGCGGGAAGCGCCATTCCACTGACGCCTCCCTCACCTTCGATGACGCCGGGCTTAGCGTCCCTTCCAGGAGAGGGTGTCCGCTAGGACATTCTCCCCCCTGGTACCTCTTTCGCTATCGAGGGCCTGCCCATGCCCCGTTGCCTGCACCACTCTAGGAGCCTGACCCCTACCACCACCCCTCCTGCAAGAGACCCTGGGGCTCCTTGTCTCCCCCTTGAGGTAGGTCACTACTGTCATGATGTCGCATCGGACCAGGATCACCTTTTCCCCTTGTCAGGGCCGACCCAGTGGGCTTCAGTGCCAGAGAAGATTGCCCGCAGCTCGAGCACATTGATATGAGTGGCGAAGCCTGCAAATGGGCGACCACCGAGCCATCGACACCTCTAGGACCCTAAGTGTTCCCCCACCCTGACTTTGACACGTCTGTTGACAGCGTCATGGAAGTGTTTAATTCCATGAAGGGGCTCCCCCCTCCAAGTTTGCGTTGCGTCGGGTAGGTACCAGGGTCTGAAGGACCTGAGTCATGTAGTCTTGATTCCCCTCATTGCGTATCTGCCAGTAGTAAGTGGTAGTGAAACCCATACACATCGTGCACTTTCTGGACAAAAGCATAAACTGGCACAGACATCCTAGGGGTTCACAAACAAACGTAGATGTGTGCCCACAAATCGGACCTCATTATGACGTCCTATGCCCCGCCCCCTTTTTTTTGTAGTCAGTTTGCTTATTTTTTTCAAAATGGAAATTCCTCAGAACCCTATCATGTGTGGTATCAAATTAAACCTGTAACATCAGATTGTCTTAAGATCCTTTTAGTAGGTTATCTTGCATTTGGGTCCTTATAGGTCATTAAATGTCAGGGTGGAGGTCATTTTATATTAAAATTCTCACCAAATTTGGTACTCAAATTCCAACACATGGCGTGCATACAATAAATGGCAGGTCCGTATTTATGTCAAACAAATTTTACATGTAAAAAAATCAAAAAATCAATCCAAATAACTTGATTTTTGTTTCATATCAGGTAAAGACTATGTAGTTTCATGAACAAATGCCATATTCAATTTCACAAATTGATTTTTGTCTGTGATCTTACAAAAAGTGACATGCTAGCTATGGCACTATCAACCCATTTCGTACTACTTTTTGAATGTTCTTTTTAAAACCAGAGATGCCAGCAGGGTATTAAAAAATTCTACAATATCACGGACCAATTAGAGCCGTATCGAGCGTTAGCGAGCGCACGACCTAAGCGGGTTGGGTCCAGGGGCCCGCCTTAGGGCCCCTGGTGGGTGTCCGGTGGTGCGAAGCCCCCCCCGGTCCGAAGCTCCTGAATTGTACCTATTTTAAACTTTAGGAGATTCTCCTGGCCTCCATTTTATGCTTATAAAAAATGACAATATTTGCATAGTAAGTAGTATAGGACCGCTAATAAATACTGATTAGTACTGAATTAGTAACATGATGATGAATAACATAGGACATCATACCCACCTCACATGACATAAATTGATAATTCGAAGTTGGATGAATTTAGTATTCTGCTTCCAGTCCACAGCCCTTCCACATGCATTTTTATAATTCCGTTGAGGCTGCCGACTTCATATTGGTGGTGGCACAATACAAATCGTTCCCCGAATTTTTACCTACCTCCCGTCAACATTTCTACCAACACCCTACGGATTCGGCAACGTTAACGGAATAAACCCATGTTTTAGGTGCCGAAATTATTGCCGCATAATACTAAATTCATCACTAGCTACGGTAATAATCCCCATTTTATCAGTGGTCCTCAGCCATTTTCCACTGATTGTCGCGGCAGGTTTGATTCATTTCAGCGATATATCGCCGACGCTCGACAACCTTTATCATGTTATAGACCCGAGCACTCTTGGACAGTCAAACTTTCGTCTCGGTGCAATATCACCAAATAGCACTTTTCTGGTATAAAATATCAAAAATACCCAAGAGAAGCCACACCGAAATTGTGCCTCCGGCCTTCATCTGCTTCACTTTTCGCGCTCATAATGCGTGGTATCGTTAACATTGTAATCAGGCCAACGAACAACCTGAAGGTGATTTTAATTCCAGCAGAAAATATACAAAAAATTTTAAAATGCAAGGTGTTTTTCGATGACATTTTCTCTGACGATTTTAAGTTAAAAAAAAATTTTAAACGACCGAGAATGATACAATTCGAAAATTTTCAGGCATTTTAAAAATTTCGGAAAACACGAATAAATTCGGAAACTGGCATCTCTTTAAAACAAGAGATTGACAGAAATTTGAAGTTGGTAATTACTTCTTTGTCATTTAAAGGTTGTCTTTTAAGATCTGTGTCATATTAAGAATGATGGCATCATCGTCGTGGATATGTACACATTGACAAACATTTCTGAAACGTACGTCCACAACGGTTCTCATTGGGAAATTAAAAAACCCTAAAGAATGACATCTTTGATTTTTATCTTTGTTTTTTTGTTTCTAAGCTTATCTCCCTGGGTTGTGTCCGATCTGTCGTGAAAAACCTAGAAAGTGTTGCACATGGACTGTTTCAAAACATGATCAACTCAAAAAGTACACGCTTTTTGTTGTACTCCCGGGGGGGGGGGCGTGGTTAATGAACTGGTCCATGCACACCCAAAAATGTAATTGGATTGAAATTTTTCAGGTCTAATACTTCTGTTCAAGGCTACTTCCAAATACCAATTGTTGCCCAAAACCTGATATTATAGGTCACCTGGTCACTTGATACCTTTTCCATGACAAGGCCACCAAGTCAGAGCAAAAAATCCTGGCGAGTGGCAAACCACTTGCAGTTCACTAAGGTAAATAAGGTAATTTCCTGCAGCCAGACTTCAGCAGTTCCTACTTACCACCTTGGATATTTCAGGTAGCAGGTCTACAATAGCTTTCAGGAGTTTGCACATCCTGAGTATAACTTAGCATCCCACCAGAGCCTCTAAGAGCTTGAGCATTTTGATGGACATTCGGAGACTTTATCATGGTCTTTTGATAACCCAGAAGGTCTCAAAATCCCATCTGATTTTTCAGAAACAAGTTGTATGGCCTGGAATTTAAATCATACGTTTCCTGGCAAAGAACGTGTGTTAGTGCTTCCCTGCATCCTGTATAGCCGGAAGTCCTTGGTGAAGCGAGTGCACATAATATCACTCATAACTATATGAAATCGAGAAATGATATCACAGTACTGGAACTTAGTTGGTCTCTTTACCATCATCTTTAGTCTTGCTCAAGGTGCCCTTGTATCTTTATGCACTGAAAGTCTATAACATACGGTATTACATTCCCCACAACAATCCCAATACTCTCGTCTTTTCAATTGTAATTCCGAATGTAGCACTACTCCGGTCCCAAAAATCTTTTAAGAAAAAAAAAAGAGCAAGGATCCATCAAAAGTATTTACGAGCTGCAAAGCATTCTGTTTCACAAGCTTTGCCCAAGTCTAACGTGCTGAGACTTGATGGTTGCGCCAGTTCCTTGTCATGTGTCCAGCTTTCAGAATTGAATTCGAAGTTTCAAACGCTGCAATACCGGCTCTTTACAAGACTTGTTGTCCAACAAGAATCCACCAGAATGTTGTCACTCATGTTCCCGCCAAGCCATTTCTATGCGGGTCCACCACGCATGTGTTCCTGTAACTGCTGTTTGACATTCACCAGGAAATCAAAATCTGCTCTTTCCTTGTGTTTATTTTGTTCAGTTTTGTCTTTTCTTTAAGAGATTCATTCATTATGTGCGCAGATTTCCCTGGATTGATTCTTTCTACAGTTTGAACAGAGGAAAGAATGCTGTGCTTCAGAGGTCCTCATCCGTTTTTAATGCGGTATCTGTAACTAGTTTTGTTTGGGTAGCTTAATTTAGCAGCTTCGATAAAGGGGTGTCAGGTGTCAAATGGTATTGGGCTCAATTTGTTACCACTCCTCCGATATCCTAACCCAATATCTTGTACTGTAGAACTCCTGACCCCCGCCATCCCCAATCCTCATTTTTATCCAAGGTTATTGTGTTCCTAATGCAAATTTTTCCAGTATAATTTTTGGAACAAATAAGACAAAGCTCATTTTTGACAGGAACGTCCCAGTGGATTGACTTTTCGTCTGTTTTTGACCATGCATCTATGTGTCTGTCTCTTTTTTGTATTACTTAACTATTATTCTTCTTTTTTTACTTTATATGATTATATAATTTTTTTTTATTTTGATGAATTACCTTTCCACTAAACTCCATTCTGTATCAATATGTTTTGATCTTGGAACTTCAAGCTAGTACTATAGAAATTTTTAATTTATTTTTTTAATATGTTTTATTTTAATTTTATTATTTTGTTTGTTGTGGTTTGAAGCAACAATTTAAGATTGAATGCCATGCGCCATTTGAAATGATTGTGAAAAGACATTTTCGAAGCTAGTTCCCAAGCTCCCGGGTCCCACTTGACCGGTGTGAAAGGAGATTTATGGTCCGGCATGATTCATAGTCCGGGCCTCCATAGAGTGACCAACACACGGAATAAAGCGTGAAACTTAATGTTGGTGAAAGATCAACTTAATCGCATCGCCCTATTGTTCACCATTGTTCTCCCGGACTGTGAGACCGGCTGACAATATCTCCTGCCACACCTCTACTTTGTCTGAAAATCCGGCACCATAACCCTGTACAAACATTAACCATGTTTATAATCTTCCTGCAAGCAATACTTCATTTTAATATGTAGTATTAAACTCTCCACTTAAAAAAAAGCAGCTTTTCACAAAGATGTACACACGGCTGGGAAAAAATAATTTTTTCCCGGCAGTAAGTACAATATTTTCCCGCACTTCGTACGTCTGTTTTGTAGCCATCGCGGAGTGTTTAGCGGCAACGGGGGGGGGGGGGGGGGGGGGGGGGGTGGGGGGGGGGGGGGGGGGGGGGGGGGGGGGGGGGAGGGGGGGTGGGGGGAAGGGGATTTGGGGTTTGTGCCCTCGAAGGGGATCTCCATTTTCCCCCCCCCTCAGAGCCCTGAAGCGTTTTGAAAAATCGCGTTGCAAATTGAGCATTTGGTTACGCATTTTTTCAACCACTTTTTAGCGATATTGTCAGCTCAGAAATCTTTATAGATTGATGCCCAATCGACCCTTATTTACCACATCCCACGCAAAATCCAACGGGAGAAGCTGAGATTACTTACACAACACTAATATCAAGTTCTGACTCGTTTGCTGATTTGACTTGAAAAATAGTTTTCAAGCCGTCCACATGTTATTTTCACACGACAGTGATGCAGCGAGCTGTGTTTAAGAAAGCACCATCACCCATTTTGCTAATTCATTTGATTTCATATTTTGCTATATTCAGATGCCACGTGGGGAATAAGTTTATTTTTTAAATAAACCCAAAAAATAAAAAATTTTATATTAAAATTTACCGATTCAATCAAAATATGTATGTAATCTAACAAAGACACTAACTATTGTTATTCTGTTCGCATTTAATTAGTTTCAAGACCATTTTCTAATAAATACACCGACGACCGCATTTATAGCTGGAGCTGATACTAAAGTTTGATACACACTGCGGCTAGTGACCCTTGATAGACATTTGCTACTGTGATGAGGGTCGGCTTTCTTGCGCTAGATTTATGTGGTGATTTATTCCCATACGTACGAGTTTCGTCTCAATTCGTATCAAGAATAACACACTGTACCAAGACATCATTTTCCTACTTTTAAGTATTCACTTAATGGTTTTATTTTACTCTTGTTTCCCTTGATTATTTTACTATGTTTTTCTGTTTTATATCACAATTTTTCGTTGATTATTTCCGCTAGTTTTATTTCTCTTCTTTCTTTTTCGTCCACTAAAGCTTCCCCGAGTCTGATATTTCCCGCATGAGCTTCCCGTCTTGCCGGTTTTTTTTCCCGGCCGTGGATTTCCAACAAACCATTCGGGGATTTATAGTTTTAGTGCTAATATACTGCAAATTGCTATATACTAAATTAAAACCAAAAGCGACTCTGTGGCTATGTATGAATAAGGGGTCAAAGTGTCTACAGCCGAGGGTAAAAATGGTAAATCTGTTCGCTTAATAAGGGTTCGGTTTTCGACATGTCATCCTGTGATCTCCATTGTTTTTATTACAATATAGGCCACATGACAGTTTCAAGGTCCCTGAGTAAAATTTTGTTGCTCAAACTTGTTTTTGACATTTGTTTCTAATGTCGTCAACTAGAATCCTAAATTTATATAGGGTCAGTCATGCCAAAACCCAGGTGTGACCCCACCGCTCATATTTGTGCTCAATTGCAGTCAACAGTACATTTTATGGGGACAGAGGAGGTCAACAAGGAAAAATTAAATTCCATTCCGTTTTGAAATTAATTAATGGGCACTCAAAGTTTTAACGACTCTCGGACTATAAACCCTGTGATTTCAGTATTAACAAAAACTTTAACTTAAGCGATTGTATATAATCGTATTTGCTTTGTTATTGATGCAACAAGTGTCAAATTAGAATTTCTTTGCATCCTCTATCCCTCCATAAAATAGGCCCTCACAATAGTGCATGGTGCAAAATGGACTAAATTGGACCACACATAGAGGGCGTTTATCTTGAGACGCGGACACCTGATTGAGTTCTAGCATTGAAAAATATTAGCCTACACTATAACAACTCACGTGATAAAGTCTCGTGTTTTTGTATTTCTTTGAATGTTTCAGTGAAAAAATGTGGTGAGTATAATCTCAACGCAAAATTAAGTCAGGTTTGGGTTAAGTTTCTGATTCAGAAACCTTCGCTATAGAAAGCTTGCAGAAAACTTTTGACAAAGTCATTTTGGGATTTTTTTCTTTTTATCACCTACAGTACCACTTTAGATGTGATCAGTATCATCCAAAAAGCTGTCCCCCAAAAAAAAAAAACAAACAAACTGCCATCTACAGGACATGTTAGGTGCCCCAGTTATTGCACATATTTCCCGAGTCAATTTTGCACCTTTTTTTCTGGTAAGGTTTCTGAATTCTGCACTTTAAACCAAATTGGGGCCAACTTTTCTTTTATTCTGTGTTTTCATCACTGAGACAAATCAAAATCAAAACAAAACTCTATCACAGTGAATTGTATAGTGTTGCCTAATCATTTTTGTTTTCAATGCTAGAACTTCATCAGGTGTACGCGATCAAAAAAAACCCCCCGCGCCCCTATCTTTATGTCGGCATGTTGCAGTCCCATTTTGCACCATGGCACTATTTGAGGGCCTATTATTGATTAGGGGGAGCAAAGAAATTCTACTTTTCCCACTTTTCCGCATCAATTCAACAAGCCACACCTCGATTAATAAATAGCATTAATAATACCTGTTTTTAATACTGACATCACAATTTTATAGCAGTCCCGACTCTAAACTTTTCTTATCCACTATGACAACGCTTCAAAAACTAGATGTGAATTTTGAAATTTTTTTCTTTTTTCCTTTTTGACCCACTCTCTCGTGTATCCCCATACCAAATGTACCTTTGCCTGGGCAATTTCAACAAAATCTTAGAGGGTGTGTTCCAACACCTGGCGTGTTTTGGCATTGGAAATTAACCCCTTAATAAGCAAGTTGGCTCATTCTAGGGGACGGCTTCCCCCTGAGGGAATTATAAAAATTGCGAGGAAAATCAGGATTTTAAGATTTAAGCTGGACTTAGAAAATTAAGGGGTACCTTTAACCTAAGCGCGGTCGGCTGTTTCTTGGTACATTTATTGCTCGCCCCCTATGAACGGTTTCGCCTCCTCCTATGCTCTGGTAACCCTTTCGCCTTCACGCCCCGCCCCCCCCCCCCCCACACCGCCCCTGGTACTAATAAGATTCCTTAGTTTTGGACAGTCCAATATAGAATTAGAGTTTAGTTAGTGACCTCACTATAGCCCCCGTCACATTTTGCATTCCTAATGATGAGACAAAATATATCCCCTATGCGCCATGCACCAGTATATTTGGGGCTCCTACCTTACGCTCGAGACCCATTAACTATTATACATAACGCCAATCACCTCAGAGGTAAATCAACATTATTATACCCCCTTGTGACCATTGAACGCCTTAATGTTTGCCTCATACACGACAATTAACCTATTCCTCTCCAGATATGAAACTATGCATTTTAATCCTTAAAGGCGATGACATACTTTCCACACCATTTCGATCATTTCATATTTTTGACCTGGTATAAACCGTTGCCCACCAACATACTCTACTACTTTTATTTTGGTAAACTTTTGAAACGTGTGCTAAAGGTTTTCCCCAAGACAATTCTGGAGAAATAGATATGTTGGCCATTAGTTATTAGTCTTAGTCCTTATGTTTTTCCTATTTGGACTGGCCCACCATATCAATAACCTGAAAATAAACGCAAGTGAATATTATGTATAATTTAAATGGCAATTAATACATGAAACCCTCAAGTTTACGAATTACTGTGTTCCATAATAATACCAGTGGGTGGTTATGACAATAATTATTGCGTAAAGTATTGTGGGTGCCTTCTCACATGCATTGCTTCTAACATCCCCACTCGGAGGGACCATGTATATTTACATTTGATTTTGAATACACTTGACAGCCAACCTTACCTCACTCACGGTTACCACCACAATTACTGTCCCATGTACGTATGACCTTTAATGACACCAAACTGACCACTCTCTTGACCAAGTATTCAAATATTTATGATCAGTTTAAGAAGCACTCTACATGTCTCAAGCGTTAATTTGATCCAAACTTAATGATTGATTGAAAGTAATGATTTCTAACAATTACTACCGAAATATGATAAAAAGAAGGGCGGTGCCTATGACGTCTATATTGTTATGTCGATTTTTGGGCACCCCTCCTGAAATTGCTTTACATACCCCAAGAAGTTTGTGGCCAATTTCTGCTTTTGTCCAGAAGTGCACGATCTTGGTAAAATTAACTTTTATCAACTATCACTATAGGTACCATCCGCTGAGGCTGGCCAGAAGTCCCAGAGGCCGAAGCCAATAGCGCTGGCGTGGGCACCAACGACCTGCCTCCAAGATTTTTCTGAGCAAACTTCGGACTACGACGTTCGAGAATGACACTTGCACATGGCCCACGACAAGGCTACTCTCTCTGCCGAGGGCCCATCTTTGCCGATAAACATCAACATTCCATCTCGCTCCCACTAAAGTGGTCTCTGGGATGTCGAGAGGGCTGATTTGGTCGAGGTTGACGGTGAAACCGATAGACCCTTTTTAATCCAACGTCTAGCACCTCCCTCGATAAACATGCTGAGCCTCGCGAGGAATGCCCCATTAGCCATTCGTCTAGGTAATACTAAGATTGTCCCGCCCCCCTTCGCCGGCGGACCTCTTCCGCTACCACCTTCACGACCCTTGTTAAGGTCATGCGCGGACAGCCGAAGGGCAAGGACCCTGAACTGGTAGCCCACCCCTCCTAAGCAAACGGTAGCCATTTCTGTGAGACTTCGTGCACTGGGACGTGTGCATCTCTCAATCCAACGTGGCCCCCCCCTCCATCCCTTGGTTAAGGCCTAAAAAAGAAATTGTTTTGATTGGCGTAACATAAAAAAAAAAATAGGGTCGGTAGGTCGGCAATTTTTTTTGATTTTTTTTTTTTTATTTTTCATTTTTTATGTTTCAAATACCAGAACACAAAATACTAGGACCACAACAAAACAATGCCATCGCTTTCACTTTTTTCTCTAACACATCTTTTTATTTGTCCATTTTGAATGTCTGCAATCCTTTAGAGTACTGAAGTTGACCTCATTAAATTCCTGTTTTCGCAGTGCCAGCGGTTTCAGGACCATATAAACTTTTTTTTTGCACTCTGACAAAAAAATCAACATATTTCGGGTCGGCAGTAAAATAGGACCGCGGTGGGTCTTGTTTACTCCAATCAACAATTTTTTTATTAAGGACCTAAGGGAAGGTGGAATAGGAGCCCTCTTTGATTGGATGCGAGCGGTCATATCACAGCACCTTTGGCCAGCAGGCCAGCCTATCTCTTGCAGGAGCTCGTCCCGCTTGGCAGTTGTCCCTCTTGGCGAAGAGGGAGGGAACCTATCCACCCCTCTGACATCGGTGGGAGGGCCAGGCTTCAGAACGTCTGTGGTACCCGTGGGTTACCACCTCTAGGACCCCCCGCTGGTACCGAGGTCACTGCCCTGCCACACTCCCCACATTCCATGAGAGCGTAACCGCCCTACCCACTGGAGGCGAGATTTGCTGTACTGGGCTAGTCAAAACATACACGCCTGCGCGTGGCTCTGCCTTGACTCCCTCGGCCCTTTTGCGTCTACCTTTAGATCCCGTCTCCTAACGGCTGGTTTAAACCACTCCGCTTACCCTGTGCTACCACCCTCCCCTGGTTCTGAGGGTCTGTAGCCCCTTGTAGGGGGTATCGCTGGCTTAGCGCCCCATGAGGGTCCGGAGGCTTTGGGCTTCGGCTCCCCCGAAAGGGTTTTCGGTTTCCTTTTTTCCTGCTTCCCTGAGCGCCGCAGGTTCCCTCGTTTTTGGTCGCCGAAACCAAACGCCTCCTTTGCTCCTGCTCCTTAGTCTGGAGGGAAGGCTATTGACCTCCGAAAAGAAAAGGTCTATCTATCCCCAGGGGGCTCCCGCCATTTCACGGGAGTTCCGTGAAGTTCAAGGCCGTGGCGACCAACTGGCGTCTAGATCTCACCAACCTTGCCGCTATACGATTGAAATAGCTCGGCGACCAAGTGATTAGGTCCTCTACCACGTTGATCGTCCCTATCAGTGGCGCTTGAAAGCGACCTGTTCCGCTCCGTCAGGGCCCGTGCCAGGTGGGCGAAACCAACTGCTGGGCGTTGATCAGGCGTAGGCGATCCCCTAGCTAGGCCAGTGATTCAACGCCCCCTCTCGCCATCCCTCCCTCCCCTGACTGGGGCGGGTCTGATATTTACCCCCAGCGCCCGAGTCTGAAGGGGGAGGCACCTCGCTTTTCCGTCCCGAGCATCTGCCGGGAAGGCCGGCTCTGGGCCCGGCGGTGTAACCAGGTAGGGGGTGTTCCTCTTCCACCCGTTCCGCTCCGGGAAGGCTTGTCCCTAACCAGTGGACCGTCCACCTTTCTTTCCCTCGAGTGTCTATTTCAATGGTGTCTAAGATCCCTTGACCAGGGTATGAAAGGTCATTGAGCGTGGATGTGAGCTCGGGCGGATGGGCTGTCACCCCCCGAGATCCTGACCCCCCCTGCGGGAGACTTAACTCCAGGGTTAGCAGCTGGTCACGCAACTGACCTTCCACCGACTCGTAGGACGATGGCGAGACCCTATATGGGTCCCCAGGCTCTGCAATAGGTCTCGTAATCCCATGCTAATCGTTCCTCCTTTCTCCGCCCTCGTCTCCTCCGGCTGTAAGTGCCGTTGGTATGACACCCTGTGTTGGTTTCCATCCCCGGGACCTGCGACCCCTGGAGGACCTGCAGAGGAAACCCCTGTGCCATAGAATGCTCAAAGCGGGATTCACCCAAGGTGCCAGAACGGCTCTGGCGGCGGTCCCGATTGCCTGGTTTTCCCTCACCACTTTGTGGAGGAAGAGGAGGGCAGGTACCCGTTTTCTCCGTGAGGGCCTTGCCACTAAAGTGGTGGGGAACACGTTAGCTCGGGGAACCCCAACCATCCCTCTCCCTCCTCTAGGCCCGTGTTTGTTGTGGGGCCGGGCGGCGGAGGTTGGGAATTGTGATCTCCGTGGTCGAGGGAGGCCCAGGTCCTGGTCCACCCTATACGTGGAAGGTGGCACGCTAGGAGCTCTTATGTATGTTATGGTCGGACTGGTTAGTCGGCCGACCAGGTCAGCCTTTCCCGCCCTGGAACTCCTACTCCGAGGGGGTGATCTACGACCCTGTCGGTCCACCCTCACTTCCCGACCTCCTGTGTGCGGTCGTTTGTAAGTGTGGGAACGTCGACCAACGATCCTCGACGGAGGAGCGGAAGGTCTCCTCCGTCGAAATCAGCTCCATCCTCTCTCGCCCTTTTTGGGAGAGGTGGAACGCCGACTCTTCATCCCCCGAACAGAGCTCGCTATCGCTAGCATCAATGCTAATTGCGTCCTCAGACCCCTGTGGAGCCGGCTCTTTTTCTCTTAAGCCGCGAGCTCCGCTCGTTCGGGGGGAGCTTGCGTTTTTGCGGCAAGGCCTCTGGTTTGGCTATCCCGCAATGATTAGGGAGAGCTGACCCATGATAGAGGGTTCTGCCAGCTGGCGCAATAGGTAATATACCTGGCTACCCATTTGGGTGGACGGGTTTCGTTTCTCCAGACAAGCAGTGTATGCCTGGTCTCAGCCTGGGTCCCCGGCTGGAGCAAGAACTCCGACCTTTGTTTTGGGCTTCAGAAGCCGACCCTCGGTAGAAGCTGATCAGGTTTCCTCCTGGTCGTGTTCCGTTATCTGAGCTCCCCTCCCGACCAGGTGCTCGACCTTGACGGCCTTGAATGCCTGCCCTCCAGGAGCTGGTCTATGGAGCGATCCGGTCAGGTCTCCGACCACGACCTGGGCATTTCCGACCGTGAGCTCGACCTAGGACTGGCCTTGAATGCCTATCCTCCAGGGAGCTGGTCGAGGGAGCGCCCCTGGTCTGGTCTCCAACCTGTGTCTGCGATCGGCCGACCTGGGCATCCCCCCGACCTGTGCATCCCCGACCTGGGGCTGGGCTCAGATCTGCCTGCGTGGTAGCTGGTCCAGAGATTCCGACCTGAGTCCTGGTCTCGACCTGGGCGCTAGGGACGGCCTTGGTTCCCTACCCTCGGAGAACTGTTCCCGAGGATCACCGCTGGGTGCTGGAGCTCCTCGACAACGTTGCAGTCGGCTAAGGCAGATTGCCGCCCTTTGTTGTCTTTAGGGCCTCTTGGACGGCTTGACGCCGCGTCAGTGACTGGAACTCTGTTCTTGTCCGTCGAATCCAGTGTGTCCTTTTTTGAGGACCGCGCACCCCTTGAGTTCCCCCTTAGAGACCTCGTCAGGGAGAATAGCGGGAGATCCTTCACAACTGCGGACGTTAGGGTGGTCGAGGGGGAGTCCCTGGGCCTATTCCTCTGCTGCTTCCCCCCTTTGGGGCGCTCTGAGGGAAAAGGACTCCCTGATACCCGGTGCGGTAGTGCTTTTCGTCGGAGAGACAACTTGGGGGGACTGGGCGTCCCCTTGTCCCTAGCGCCGGCCTCCTTGCGTCAAGGTTCTCACGGGACTTGCCTTTTTTTGGCCTTGAGGATGCCTTACGTACCTCAAAAGGCTTGCCACTGCTCATGTTCCTGTCCACTGCGCATCGATGGTGCATCCCCTTGTCCCGGGCGCATTCTGCACCACGCAGCACAGGGCGTGGGGTCCCTGCTGGACAGAACCACTTGCAGTTCTTGCTCTGGGCTTTACTTGATTGGAGTCCATATTGGTGTCGCTTGTTGTCCTATCTGTAAAGCAAATCAAGAAACAACAGAATGTACCCGTGAGTAATAGAGTACTAGGGTACCCCCCAAAATATACTGGGGACCAAGACCCGACCCCGATGAACTGCCCCTAGATGTTCCCCGACCTTGGAAGGGAGACCCACCCTCGACCGTGTCCGACGGTCTGACCAAGTCAGACCGTCTGTGAGGAGGAGAGGGGGATATGTGGCGGATTTCCTATGGGAACTCGAGTGAGTTGTTGGGGGATGTGAAGCCCCTGACCTGTCTACCTCGAGTTTAAATAGGCCATCCTTCGACCCATCATCCCCCCCACCCCCAGGACTGGGGTGCGACAAGGAGAGGGAGGTCAGGGGCGGACTTCCTACGTAACTTGAAGGATGTTTAAGAGCGGGGACGCCAGACCTTCAACTTCAGTTGTAGGGCGACCACCGACCCTTCGACCCCCCCATCCCCCCCCCCGCCCCGGACCCCGATCTACAGGTGGAGGGGACCGGGATAGAGATGGGAAATTCCCCCCCCAACTTTCCTTGCTACTTCATAAGGGAGTACCTGGGCTCGCCCGGGCCCAGAAAGACCGGGTGACTTATCAGAAGACCCTAATTAGTACCACACTTTCCTCCGGGTTTGAGGAGGGGGGGTCCGAAACCCTTCAGATCTGTCCCAACCCATCCCAAGTCGATGGGGAGACTCTTGGTGAAAAACTCTAAACTAAGTGGCATGGTCCCATTTTGCGGTGACCCCCCCCCCCGATCTGACTCCACCTGCCCCAAAACCCGTCCCAGGGGCAACAGGCAAAAACAAACCAAAATGACTATAGCCCACTGGGCACCATACCTGAAATAAAAACATGGAATAGTCAGCCTGAAAAGACCCAATTGGGGTTTGGCCTACCATACCTAAAATATCATATTTGTTGGTGCAAACGGCATATCATAAAAGCACCGCTTTTTAGGCACGATGTTACCATATAAATACTCACATGGCTATAATACGTAGAATAATTGTTTACACTTTTTCCTGGCACTAGCCGTATACAATAAACAGGTGAGAGAAGGCCGTTCTTTCAGAAAACGTCTCGTCCTAACGACGAGGATAGAAGTGTATTTAGCAATAGGGGACCGCACAAATACTCGGGCTAGGATAGACGGCCTACAGGAATACAAATTCGATATACGGCGAATAAAAACATCACAAATTACAATAGCTTGCCGAATAAACACTAACTCTTTGTCTAGAGATACTTAAGTGCTCGAATTGGCGTTTCTTTCTGGTCAGGACACGCTATATGCCCGTTAAAATTGGAACGATTTTTCCGGTAGTGTCAGCAATACAGCGTGTTCCAATTTGAGAAACAATTTTATAAAGGATCGATTCACATGCACCGCGCATGGCGTGATTGCCCAAAATTTAGTGCGCGCTATCGGCGACTATTTTCGGTGGTACGAAATTTTTAATGTGTATAGAGGTTTCTGGTCGAAGGCCCAACGCGACATTTGTGCAAAAGTAGGTCCGAGGTAGCTATCGAGAGCGCATTGTAGCTGGTATCATCGAAAGCCTACTTCATTAGCTTAATTTGCTGCAAATAATCCCATCCGATAAGTATAGGCCGAACAACAGTCTTTTGAATCATAGTCCGCTTTTAACCCCTTCCACAGATCCATTTGAATGCACGGCGGCCAACTAAGCAAATGTTAAGCCTGACAGAGCGCAAAAATACTACTTGATTCAAAATGACGTAGCTCAGTCTATACCACGCTGTTTGAAAGTCTCATTTAGTATGACAAAGCGTGTAATAAAACAAAACATATCAACGGCGAACACACGTTTTTACCAATATGTTGGGGTAGCCATGCCACTAACTACATCCTGTGGTAAATTTGATGACATTTATGGCATTGCGCGCAAATATGATTTTTCATCAGGAAATCTAGTTTTCTCACGTCTTTCTATGGGAATAACGCCACATATAGGGCGCTACCCATACAAATTGTGACCTTTAATATGGCCTATATTGCAAGATTTCCCCGCATGATTTTTCTGATTGTTGCGGAGTAATATACCTTGCAATGTCTCTACTTATATCAGTTGTCAAAATTGGTGTCACCTTTGCTTAAATTGCTCTAAAAAAAAAAACAATTTCCATGGGTCAAACAGCTGTGATACCAAACCGATTTCTGAATGATCTTTGCACAATTAAAGATAATGAACTAGGCTTTCAGGTGATACCACTTGTTTAGATGGTTACGTAAAAATTCAAATGGCGGACACAATCAGGTCAATTTTTTTTTGACTCGCCTGTAGTCTAACCTTTTTGTGTACATGTGCTTGTACCTCCTTCCAAGGTGTGCATCCTCCACTGTGATCATTCTCCTTGTCTGACATCTGAAACAGAAACATGAAGACCAAAATCAAAATTACCCACTGGTTAATAATTTTTCGGCTTCAAATACCCAGCAGGGGATAACCACAGCGCAGGGCCCCAGAAAATTCGGTTTAAAAAGAGCCCGGGAAAAATTTAGTATTCCTGCTAACACCATCAGAGATGCCAATGGCGTTTGAAGAAAATCTGAAAATGCTACGGTGTCTATAGGCCCCCCGCTTAAGGCCCCTGGTAGGGTCCATGGGCGAAGCCCTGGTGGGGGTCGAGGGGGTGAAGCCCCTCGATAGCCCAGAGGGTTGTGGTGCACATTTAAAGACACGAAGACCATTCCTGAGAGTAAAATCTATCATTCAAAAGTTAAAAAAATTAACTGTAAATTTGAACAAGCTGTCTCACGTGAACCAAAGTCTCGCCTGCTTTCGCGCATTACTGTAAAAAAAAGAGCAGCAACACCAGAGTGCAACTGTCGATTCAGGGTGTCCCCAAACGTTGTGCAGCATATACTAGTTTTACTTCCCACCTAATTCAATTTGACACCCACCCTAGGGGTCAACACATTTTCCATTGTGAATCTTAATCTGTGAAAGTTGAACATCCCCCCACAAGCATAAGTGAGAGATGTTTTACAGTCCATAACCCAACGTAACCCCTTTGATCTTGAATACCACTGATGACTTTGTCGTGAAACCTTTAAATTTATCGTGCATCACAACAACGACCCACGCCGCCCACTAAGTTTTCGTCTGGAGTCCACCAAGTTTTACACACAACCTCGGTTTGACCTCCTTTGACTTGGTCCATGACCTTTAAAATTTTTTGCATCAAAATCAACGCCCACCCTCCACTTTTCATGTCCATACACCAACGGTTACCCCATTTGACCTTGATGACCCCTGATGACCTTATGGTTCCACTTAGCCAATCAAGTCTCGGTCCTTTTGACGGTCAGGGCACCCACCCACCAAGTTTCAGAACGTGCGACCCTCGGTCTCCGAAGACAACCAACGGTTAAAAAACATCATTTGACCTTGAATGACCCTAATGACCTCGGCATGGACATTCCCATTTTTTCGGCATCAAAAATCGACACCCACCTTCCAAGTTTCATGTTCATACACCAACGTTTACCCATTTGACCTCATTGGACCGGGAATGACCCGAGGACCTTTGATCACTACCAATACAACCTCGGTATTCGGGAACAGTCAAGGGGAACCCCCACCACCAATTGTTCATCGGAACGTGCCACCCTCGGTCCTCCGGGAAAATAGACGCTGTCTATTTACCTCTTGACCTTGCATGACCCCTGATGACCTTTGATCCCTAACCAATACAAACTCGGCCCTTCGTTCGGTCAAGGGACACCCACCCACCAAGTTTCAGGAATGTTCGACCCTCGTTCCTCCGAAAAATAGACGGTTCGAGACAGACCTACACACTGCCATAACCAGAGATGTTTAAGAGTAGCCCCCCCGGGTTGTTGCTTATAATCATTTCGTTATTTCCTGCCTTTCATTTGACACCACCCCAGGGTCACAACTTTTCCATTGTGGAGATATTAATCATGAAATCATGGCAAAAATTCCCTTAAATTCACTAAATTTATTAAAAATTGAAAATTTATTCAAGTTGGAACCGATTTTGAAAAAATCTTTTTTAAAATTTGGGCCCCCTACGGGTCTGGAAAGCCGGTAAACATCTGAATGTACGTATTTTCACATTTTCCAGAAATGTAAACAGTGCTGGCAAACCAATAGACTGACCCACCATAAACCAGAAGCAAGAAAACCTTCAATTGAAAACATGGGTACTAGATTCTAGCTATATCTATTGATGTTCATAAAATACCTTTGTTGTGGTTACTCCCCCCCCCCTTTTTTTTTGCTTTGATAAGTCATTCTTGTTTTTGTACACCACCAACCACACACTACCATATACTGCCAAATAACACCTACTGACGTCGGGTTTATGTAAGGTCCTGATCATTCTTTTGCAAGGTGTAAAATGAACATCCTGCTGAGCAAATTTGGCTGAAATGGACCAAGCATTTGCAAATTATTTTGCAACTTTTAAAATAATCATTGCATCAAACATTCCCCCCCCCCTTTAATTGGCCCCATGCACTCTGACCAAATTATGATTCACAAACAAAAAGATGACGGCAAGTAGTCTCATTAATTTTGCATATCCAATGTACCATTTCCGAGCAATACAAGCAATTACCATATGTAATTAGATCAATTTTATCAAAAAGGCCCCTTTAAAAATTGTCCCACATACAATCCCCAATATGATTCATCAAAAGATGTATGGCATAGTAGTCTTTCATGAAGTGACGGATTTGCCATCCGATGGTACCGTTTCAGAGATACAGCATTATCAATATTTAAATTAGCCGTCATTGCATCCTAGCCGCGCATATTCGCACTTTCAAATTGCAAGGGAGATGCGCACCACGATAGGCTTTCATTTAGGAATTTGCGTATTATCCGATGTACCATTTCAAAATTTTTAGCAATTCGGCTGAATTTTGCATATTATTAGCTCATTTGATAGGTTTGGTTTGCCGAATACGCCCCAAATCTATTACATGTCGATAACTCCTCAAGCCCCGCTTCCTCTTCCACCCAGTTACATCATTATACTCCACAACTTGAACTCCAGAAAACTTGTAACACCAGACGCTGCGGAAATTTTCGTAAATTATTGCCAAATTAGATACTAATTAGCATATTTTACTCCCAAAATCTAATCAGGTCGAGGACAACTCATCCGCCCGCTTCTTTCCACCAGTTACATCAACATAGCCTATACGGAACTCAGATAAATCGTACACAAGCCGTGAACACGGACGGCAGACAGACATACAACTAGACAGACAGAAAGTGATTCCTAAGTCTCTGCCGAACCAATTCAGGCGAGAAGACAAAAATGGGGGTTAGTTCTGGGTCCAACATCTCATTACTCGTCAATTCTTGTTTGATCAATTAATCTTCATGTATTAACAGGCCAAAGTAACATCTGATAATGCATTAGAGATATAAGACACACTTTGGGGCTTTTCCTTTGCATTTCCATTTCCTTGGCATCAAGGATAGCTACGTAAGGCTTTTACGCAGTTGGCAAACCATGCAATCTCTTCAAATGTTGATCATTTGCCGTCACGAACACTGTTATACCCTAACCCCAGTGAAGTTGCTACCTCCTGTCAACCCTGGCAAAGTTATCGCCTTTCTCTTTGAGTAAACGTCATGAAATATGTCCTTTGCTTCGCGATGTCTTTTAAATTTTTCCAAGCTTGGTTGAATTCATTTCCATGTTCACGTTTGTCACTTATAATACCAAAAGCGAGAGTTGTGCGCTACATCTTTTGCCTTTATGCCTATCTCTATACAAATTCGCGATGTAACGAAAACCTTTATATACACAGTGTTCCGATGTACTTTTGAGTCATCAATAGTCTGAGGATCAGGTTATGATAAATAAGAATTCCGTTAAAAATCGCAATCTACTACAATCAACAATAAAAAATCAGAAAAATCTGACAATCTAGAATTCAGATTTGTCATCCCAGAAATTTAAAAAAAAAAAAAAAAATCGGATTTCCGATTACCTCGGAAGATGGCAATCTCGCACCATACTAGATTTGTGCAACGTTGACATAATAGAACCTCATCTTAAAGTTGCTTACGCTAAGTGTTGGCAGAATACTAACTCACCCTAAAGTCCATAACATAAAGGTTTCTTTGTAACAAATACTTCTAGGATGTTGGCGATGGAGGCCAAAGCACACTATACCTGTTTTTGAACTGTGCAAGTATTTGTCTTTTCACTGCGGATTCTTCACACATGTCTTCTGCTCGCTTTTCTTTCTCAATGTTGTCAGCCTCAACTGAAAATAATGATTACGAGTGATATATTGGATATAAAGAGCAAACTCACTGCATTCTTCAGGATAACCCATACCCCCAATAAGTTTCCACCAACCAAATTTAAACAATTTCTTCGCACTATTCGATTCACTTACCACACAAAGTGTTACTTTTGGGATTGGATAATTGGATAACATGTGCTTCAATGATTTATTAGTATTACTCAGTCTGGTATCAAACCAGGCACTTTACAATGAACCCAATTAGATTATACATTATACAACTAGAATTTTGGAGTTTTGGCTTTCGCGCTCACTATATTCACAGAATATGCACACACGATAGTTTTTGACCATCACACATGCTCCAGGAGCAGCTCTTATTTTCTTATCTTTTTGGACTTAGAAAATTTAATATATTTTGAAGAGGAGTACGAGATCATAACCCGAGAATCACTGTATGCATGAGGTCAGCTACCGAACCACAAGACCACGATGATTGGTGTGTGCCAATTTGCAATTCTAATCCTTGATAACATTAAGGGAATAATCGCTACTGATATTGTGGTCAGCACTCAATATAAAATAGCTCCGCTCTGGGAACGTTTGCCACAACCTATGCTCAGGAGCATGAGTGGTGCAAAATCTCACACTTGCAATATTAAGGCTTGGGTTGCGCCCCCCAGCCTATCTTACATCTTCACCTTGACCTCACATAAACCTTAGGACCCCATTATTTGCACCTAGTGGCTCCAGTTTGAATTCAATTTTCATTGTAGGTCATTTGACATTTTAGCCTCATTTCTCATCTGACCTTTGCACCGACGCTCGGCAACATATGAGGGATCCCTGGGGCACCTAAGACGCACAGGGATTTTAGTGCAAACCCAATCTTGAAAGTAAGTTGATTGAAAATCCTGAAAAAGCACAATTTGGGCTAAAAGGGTCCAAAATTGCTAAATAAATAAAC
>JAMKCH010084263.1:0-10177 GCA_023653785.1 Ophioderma brevispina
AATTGCACTGTATAGCCAATTTCTCCAAATAGAGGCCATTTCAGCTTAAGAGGAAATACGGTCAATCACTGACAACCCGCTTTCCTGTAGGAGTTTTACTTGAAACTTTCACACAAATGAGAACCTGACGCCGGACCTATTATATGACTTACTAAAAAAATTTTGATTTCAAATTTTGAGAAATCTGAAAACCTAAATTTTCAAAAAATTTCCAGATTTTAAAATCGGTTGAGAATTTTTTTTCTAGAACACTTTTTCAAAAAGCGTAATTTTGGTGGTACATCAATCATGACAAACCACAAAAAAAAATTTTGAATTTGAAAATTTTTGAGAATGACAAACCTAATTTTTTCAAAAAATTTTCACATTTTAAAAATCCCGTGCTAAAATTTTTTTTCTAGAAACAACTTTTTCAAAAATGCTAATTTTGGTGTGTTTACATCAAGATGACAACCCCCAAAAAATTTTGAATTTGAAAATCTTGATGAAATCTTGAAAAACCTAAATTTTGTCAAAAAATCTCAATTTTAAAAATCCGGATTTGAGAAATCTTTTTTCTAGAAACACTTTTTCAAAAAGGCAAAATTTTGTTTATTTTCTCTTTATCTATGAGAGAATATCAAAAAATTCTCAATGCACCGTTTTCCTACAACTCAGTGTTTTGTAGTATGCAATTTCATGTAATCCGCCAATTGCTCCAAATAGAGCCATTCAGCATTAGAGGAAACGGTCAATCACGATAATCCACTTTCCTTTAGGAGTTGTTTAACTTGAAACTTTCCACCAAATTCGACCGGCCGGACATAATCAATGACGACTAAAATTTGGAATTTCAAAATTTTGAATTTTTTAGGTTTTTTCTTTTTTTAAAAAATTTCAATTTTAAAATCGGGGGTTGAAATTTTTTTTCTAGAACCCTGTTCAAAAATGCGTAATTTGGTGGGCCATCAATATTACACCCACAAAAAATTTGAATTTGAAAATTTTTTAGGTTTTTTCTAAATTTTCAAAAAATTGTTCAATTTTAAATCCGGTTGAGAAAATTTTTTCTAGAAACAACTTTTCAAATGCTTAATTTTGGTGGTAACATCAATATGACAAACCAAAACAAAAATTTTGAATTTGAAATCTTGAGAAATCTTGAAAAACCTAAATTTTCAAAAATGCCAATTTAAAAATCCAAAATTAAAAAAAAAAAAAAAAAAAACACCACTTTTTCAAAAAGCAAATTTGTTATTTTCTCTTTATCTATGCAGAGAATATCACAAATTCTCAAAACTGCCCGTTTTCCTAAAACTCAGTGGTTTTTAGTATATGCCCCATTGCGCTGTATCGCCAATTGCTTCAAATAGAGCCATTCAGCATTAAGTACCACGGTCATCCCTGATAAACCACTTTCCTGTAGTAAGTTTTAACCTTGAAAATTTCCACAAAATAGACCTGCCGGACCTATAGATTACTTATTATCAAAATTTGTATGAATGTCAAACTTTTGAGAATCCGGAAAAACCTAACTTTTTCAAAAAAATTTCAATTTTAAAATCGGTTGAGAAGTTTTTTTTTCTAGTAAACACTTTTTCAAAAATCCGTAATGTTGGTGGTACATCAATATGACAAACCACAAAAAAATTTGAATTTGAAAATTTGGAGAATCATGAAAGAACCTAAATTTTCAAAATTTTTCAATTTTTAAAAATCCGGTTGAGAAAATTTGTTTCTAGAAACACTTTTTTCAAAAAATGCGTAATTTTGGTGGTACCAATCAATGATGACAACCACAAAAAATTTGAATTTGAAATCTTGAGAATCTGGAAAAACCTAACTTTTCAAAAAATTCTCAATTTTAAAAATCCGGTTGAGAAATTTTTTCTAGAAACACTTTTTTCAAAAAGGCACAATTTTGTTATTTTCTCTTTAGCTATTAAGAGAATATCAAAAATTCTGTTCTCAAAACTGCCCCCGTTTTCCTAAACTCAGTGTTTTGTAATAGCAATTGCATGTATCGGCCAGTGGCTCTAAGCCATTCAGCATTAGAGGAAAAGTCATCACTGATAAACCACTTTTCTGTAGGAGTTTAACTTGAAAATTTCACCTAACAATGAGAACCTGCCGGGACCTATAGGATGACTTACTAAAAATTTTTGAATTTCAAATTTTGAGAACTTGAAAACCGAAATTTCCAAACCTTTTCAATGTTAAAAATCCGGGTGTGTAATTTTTTTTTTCTAGAAACACTTTTTTCAGATCTGCGTATTTGGTGTACCAATATGACAACCCACAAAACATTTGAATTTGAAAATTTTGAGATCATGAAAAACCTCAATTTTAAAAAATTTTCAATTTTAAAATCCGGTTGCGAATTTTTTTTTTTTAGAAACACTTTCAGAAAGCAAGATATTGTTAGTTTTCTCTTTTCTAGAGAGCATGCAAAAAATTCTCAAAGCACCGTTTTTGCCTAAAACTCGGTGTTTTTTAGTATGCATTTGCACGTGTACATCGCTAATTGCTCCAAAGCCATTCATCAACAGTAAAAGGTAAAGAAAACAAGTTAACAGAAACTTTGAAATTTGTAAATTTAAATTTTTAACTTGGAAAATTTCACACAATGAGAACCTGCCGGGACCTATATGAATGCAACTTACTAAACACTTTTGAATTTCAAAATTTTGAGAATCCTGGAAAACCTAAATTTTCAAAAAATTTCAATTTTAAAAATCCGGATTGAGAATTGTTCTTTCTAGAAACCCTTTTTTTCAAAAATGGGCGGAATTTTGGTGGTACATCAATATGACCAACCACAAAAAATTTGAATTTGAAATTTGTTAAAATTTGCAAAGATTTGGAAATTTAGAGTTTTTTTCACTCTTTAAAATCCGGTTGAGAACATTTTTTTTACTTTTTTTATTTTTTTCAAAAATTGCTAATTTTGGTGGTACATCATATACAAACACAGAACTTTTGAATTTGAAAATCGTGAGAAATCTTGAAAAAACCTAAAATTTCAAAATATTCTCAATTTAAAATCCGGTTGAGAAATTTTTTTCTAAATCCAACGTTTCAAAAAGCGCAAAATTTTGGTTTATTTTCTCTTTATCTATGAAAGAATATCAAAAAATTCTCAAAATCACCGTTTTTCCTAAACTCAGTGTTTTGTAAGATGCATTGCACTGTAGCGCCATTGCCTCCAAATAGCGCCATTCCATTAGAGGAAAACGTCAATCACTGATAAACGCACTTTCCTGTAGAGTTTTACAACTTGAAAATTTCACAACAAATAGAACCTGCCGGGACCTATATGATGACTGACTAAAAATTTTGAATTTCAAAATTTTTGAGATCCTGAAAACCAATTTTTCAAAAAATTTTCAATTTTAAAAATCCGGTTGAAATTTTTATTTTCGAGAAACACTTTTTTCACAAAAAAGAAGATGCTAATTTGGTGGTATCTCTTATGACAAACCACAAAAAAATTGAATTTGAAATTGTGAGAATTAGGACTATAGTGCATTTAATTTTCAAAAAATTTTCAATTTTAAAAAATCCGTTTGAGAAAGTTTTTTCTAGAAACACTTTGTTCAAAATGCGTATTTTGGTGGTACATCAATAATACAAACCAACAAAAAATGTTGAATTTGGGAAAATCTTTGAGAAATCTTGAAACTAAATTTCAAAAAATGCTCAATTTTAAAATCCCGGTTGCCAATTTTGTTCTAGAAACACTTTTTCAAAAGGACACAATTTTGTTATTTTCTGCTTTATCTATAGAGAATATCAAAAAATTCTCAAAATGCACCGTTTTCCTAAAAACTCAGTGTTTTGTAGTATGCAATTGCACTGTATCGCCCATTGCTTCCCAACTAGATCCATTCAGCAATTAGAGGAAACTGGCAATCACCGGATCACCCACTTTCCTGTAGGAGTTTTAAAATGAAAATTTCACCAAATGAGAACCTCCCGGACCTAATATGAAGGACTTACCTAAAAATTTTTAATGATTTGCAAAAATTTTGAGAAATCAATGAAAAACCGAAAGTTTCAAAAATTTTTCAATTTTAAAAATCCGGTTGAGAAAAGTTTTTTCTAGAAACACTTTTTCAAAAATGCGTAATTTTGGTGGTACATCAATATGACAACCACAAAAAATTTTGAATTTGAAATTTGAGAAATCATGAAAACCAATTGTCAAAAATTTTTTTTTTTTTTTTTCATTTTAAAAAATCCGTGAGAAATTTTTTTCTGAAACCGCTTTTTCAAAATGCGTATTTTGTGTGCATCAATATTGACAACCACAAAAAATTTTTGAATTGAAATCTTGAGAAATCTGAAAAACCTAAATTTTTCAAAAAATTTCTCAATTTCAAAAATCCGGTTGAGATTTCTTTCTAGAAACACTTTTTCAAAAGCAGATATTTGTTATTTTCTCTTTACGAGACGAGGATATCAAAAAATTCTCAAAATGCAAACCGTTTCCTAACACTCAGTGTGTTGTAGTAAGCAATGCACGGTATCGCCAATTGCTCCAATGCCATTCAGCATTAGAGGCAAACTCAATTACCGTGACAAACCACTTCCTGTAGGAGTTTTTAAACTTGAATTTCACATTCACACAAATTAGAACCTGCCGGTACCATATGAATGACTTACTAAAACATTTTTTTGATTTTCAAAATTTGAGAGCTTGAAAAACCTAAATTTTCAAAAAATTTTCAATTTTAAAATCCGGTTGAGAATTTTTTGTTCTAGAACACTTTTTCAGATATGCGTATTTTTTGGTGTACATCATATGACAACCACAAAAAATTTTGAATTTGAAAATTTTTGAGAAATCATGCAAAACCTCAATTTTCAAAAAATTTTCAATTTTATAAAAATCCGGTTAGACTTTTTTTCTAGAAACACTTTCAAAAAAGGCAAGATTTGTTATTTCTCTTTATCTAGAAAGACTATCAAAAAATTTCAAAATGCAACCGTTTTCCTAAAAACTGTGTTTTGTGTATCCATTGCACTGTACTCGCAATTGCTCCAAAGCATTCAGCTTAGAGGAACAACGGTCAATTACTGACAAAACCACTTTCCTGTCGATTTTTAAACTTGAAATTCACACCACTAGAACCTGCCTGGACCTATATGATTACTTACTAAAATTTTTTGAATTCAAATTTTGAGAAAGCATGAAAACCTAAATTTTCAACAAAAATTTTTTCAATTTTAAAAATCCGTTGAGAATTTTTTTTTCTAGAAACACTCCTTGTTCCAAAATGCGTAATTTTGGTGGTACATCCATATGACAACCACAATAACTTTTGAATTGAAAGTTTGAGAAATCAGTGAAAAACGAAATTTCAAAAATTTTTCAATTTTAAAAATCCGTTGAATTATTTTCTAGAAACCTTTTTCAAAAATGCGCTAATTTTGGTGGTACAGAACAATATGACAAACCACAAAAAATTTTGATTTGAAAATTTGAGAAATCTTGAAAAAACCTAATTTTCAAAATTCCTCAATTTTAAAAAGCCGGTTGAGAATTTTTTTTCTAGAAACCACTTTTTTCAAGGCAGATTTTCTTATTTTCTCTTTTCGATGATAGAGAATACAAAATTCTCAAATGTCACCGTTTTTCCTGAAACTCATTGTTTTGTAGTAAAGCAATGGCACTGTATCGGCGCGCCACGTGCTCCAAATAAGCCATTCAGCATTAGAGGAAACGGTCCCATCACTGACAAACCACTTTCCTGTAGTATTTTTAACTTGAAAATTTCACACAAATGAGAACCTGCCTGGCCTATCTGATTACTGTACTAAAAATTTTTGAATTTCAATTTTGAGAAATCTTGAAAAACCTAAATTTTCAAAAGTTTTCAATTTTTAAAAATCCGGTTGAGAATGTTTTTTCTCTGAAACACTTTTCAAAATGCGTACTTTTGGTGGTACATCAATATGACAAACCACAAAAAAATTTGAAGTTTGAAAATTTTGATAAATCATGAAAAACTAATTTTCCAAAAAAAGTTCAATTTTAAAATCCGGTTTGAGAAAATTTTTTTTTAGAAACCCTTTTTTCAAAAATGCGTAATTTTGGTGGTACTAATATGACAAACCACAAAAATTTTGATTGAAAATCTTGGGAACTCTTTAAAACCTAAAATTTTCCAAAAAAGTCTATTTAAAAAAATCCGGTTGAGAAATTTTTTCTAGAAACCACTTTTTCAAAAAGGCAAATTTTGTTATTTTCTCTTTAATCATGAAGAGAAATCAAACTTCTCAAAAATTCACCGTTTTTCCTAAACTCAGTGTTTTGTAGATGCAATTGCCCTGTATCGCCAATTCTCCAAATACAGCCATTAAGAGTTAGAGGAAACGGGCATTTTGAGATTTTTTGATATCTCTTCATAATAAAGAGAAAATAACAAAATTTTGCCTTTTTCAAAAGTGTTTTTCTATAAAAAATTGCTACCCGGATTTTTAAAATGGGAAGAATTTTTTTTGAAAAATAAATAGGTTTATTCAAGATTTCTCAAGATTTTCAAATTCCAATTTTTTGTGGGTTTGTCATTTTGATGGATCCCACCAAAATTACTCATGTTTTGAAAATGGTTTCTAAAAAAAATTTTCTCACCGAAAAAAAAAAATTTTTTAAATTGAATTTTTTTTTGAAAATTTAGGTTTTTCATGCTTCTCAAAATTTCAATTCAACTTTATTTTTTTGTGGTTTTCATTTGATGTCCACCAAAATTACGCAATTTTGAAAAATTAAAAAAAGCAAAAAACTAAAAAATTAAATTTTAAATTACAAATTTTTGAAATTAGTTTTTCAAGTTTCCAAAATTTTTGAAATTCAAAAATTTTTTAGTAGTCATCATATAGGTCCCCGCAGGTCCCCCCCCCTCTCATTTGTGTGAAATTTTCAGTTAAACTCCTAACAGGAAATGTGTCAGTGATTGACCGTTTTTCCTCTATGCTGAATGGCTCATTTGAGCAATGGCGATACAAGTGAATTGCTTACTACAAAACACTGAGTGTTTAGGAAACGTGCATGTTGAGAATTTTTGATATTCCTCTTCATCGATACAGAAAAATAAGAAAATCTTGCCTTTTTGAAAAAGTGTTTGCTAAAAAAACAATCTCAACCGGATTTGCTTTTAATTAGAATTTTTTTGAAATTTAGGTTTTTCAGATTTCCAAGATTTTCAACATTCAAAGTTTTTGTGGTTTGTCATATTGATGTACCACCAAAATTACGCAGTTTTTGAAAAGTGTTTCTAGAAAAAAATTTCTCACCGGATTTTTTAAATGAAAAATTTTTGAAAATTAAGGTTTTTCATGATTGCTCAAAATTTTCAAATTCAAAATTTTTTTGTGTTTTGGTCATATGATGTAGCACCAAAATTACGCCATTTTTGAAAGTGTTTCTAGAAAAAAAAATTTTCGGTTTTTTTGTTTTTTTAAAATGGAAATTTTTTACCAATTTAGTTTTCATGATTGCTCAAAATTTTGAAATTCAAAAATTTTTTAGTAAGTCATCATATAGGTCCCGCGGTTCTCATTTGTGTGAAAGTTTTCAAGTTAAAAATCTACAGAAAGTGGTTTTTGTCAGGTATTGACCGTTTTCCTCTATGCTGAATGCTTTGGAGCAATTGGCGATACAGTGCAATTGCATACTACAAAACAGTTTTTTAGAAAACGGTGCATTTTGAGATTTTTTGATATTCTCTTCATAGATAAAAAAAATAACAAACTCTTGCCTTTTTTGAAAGTGTTTCTAGAAAAAAATTTTTCTCAACCCGGAGTTTTAAAATTGAAAATTTTTTGAAATTGAGATTTTCATGATTTCTCAATTTTCAAATTCAAAATTTTTGTGGTTTGTCATATTGATGTACCACCAAAATTACGCATATCTGAAAAAGTGTTTCTTAAAAAAAATCCAACCGATTTTTCAATTGAAATTTTGAAATTTAGGTTTTTTCAAGATTTCTCCAATTTTGAACTTCCAAAATTTTTTAGTAAGTCATCTTATAGGTCCCGGCAGGTTCATCAATTTATGTGAAATTTTTTCAGTTAAAACTCCTACAGGAAAATGATTTATCAAGTGATTGACCGTTTTCCCTATGCTGAATGGCTCTCTTTGGAGCAATTGGCGAGACAGTGCCATTGCATACTACAAAAACTTGAGTTTTAGGAAAACGGGCATTTTGAGAATTTTTTGATATTTCTTCATAGAAAAGAGAAAATAACAAAATTTTGCCTTCTTTTTGAAAAAGTGTTTATAGAAAAAAAATCTCAACCGGATTTTTTAAATTGAGGAATTTTTGAAAAGTTAGGTGTTTCTAAGATTTACTCAAGGTTTCCAAATTCAAAAATTTTGTGTTTGTCATATGATTTACCACCAAAATTACGCATTTTGAAAAAGTGTTTCTGAAAACAAATTTTCTCAACCGGGATTTTTTAAAATTGACCAATTTTTTGAAAATTTTAGGTTTTCAAGATTCTCAAATTTGAAATTTCAAAAATTTTTTTTAGTAAAGTCATCATATAGGTCCCGGCAGGGGTTCTCATTGTGTGAAATTTCAAGTTAAAAACCCTACGGAAGTGGTTTTGCAGTGATGACCGTTTTCCTCTATGCTGATGGTCTATTGGAAGCAATTGGCGTGATAAGGCAATTGCATACTACAAAACACTGAGTTTAGGAAAACGGTGCATTTGATGTATTTTTTGATATTCTCTTCATAGATAAAGAGAAATAACAAAAATTTTGCTTTTTGAAAAAGTTTGTTCTAGAAAAAAAATTCTAACGGATTTTAAAATGCGAATTTTTGAAAAAAATGAGGTTTTCAATGATTTCTCAAGATTTCAAATTCAAATTTTTTGTGGGTTTGCATATTGATTTTTGTACCACCATAAATACGATTTGAAAAGTGTTTCTAGAAAAAAAATTTTCAACAGGATTTTGAAAATTGAAAAATTTTTGAAAATTTAGGTTTTTATTTCTCAAACTTTTCAAATATTCAAATTTTTTGTTGTTTAGTTTGAAATTGATTCCACCAAATACGCAATTGAAAAAGTGTGTTCTTAGAAAAAAAATTCTCAACCGGATTTTTAAAATTGAAAATTTTTTGAAAATGTAGGTTTTTCAAGATTTCTCAAAATTTTGAAATTCAAAAATTTTTTTAGTAAGTAATTATAGGGTCCCGGCAGGTTTTAATTTGTTGAAATTTTCAAGTTAAAACTCCTACAGGAAAAGTGGTTTGTCAGTAATGCTGAAGGGCTTTGGAGCAATTGGCGACGATTACATGCAATTGCATCTACAAAACACTGAGTTTGAGTTTTAGGAAAACGGTCAATTTTGAGCTTTTGATACTCTTCATAGATAAAGAGAAAATAACAAAATCGTGCTTTTGGAAAGTAGTTTCTAGAAAAAAAATGTCTCAACCGATTTGTAAATTGAAAATTTTTTGAAAATTTCGGTTTTTCAAGGATTCTCAAAATTTTGAAATTAAAAATTTTATTTAGACGCCATTCATATAGGTCCCGGCACAGGTTCTAATTTGTGTGAAATTTTCAAGTTAAAACTCCCTACAAGGAAAAAACGTGTTTATCAGTGATTGGCCGTTTTCCTCTAATGCTGAATAGCTTTGGAGCAATTGGCGGATCCGTCGCAAATTGCATACTACAAAACACTAGTTTTAGGAAAAACGGGGGCATTTTGAGAGTTTTTGATATTCTCTTCTTAGATAAAGAGAAAAAACAAAATGTTGCCTTTTTGAAAAAGTGTTTCTAGCAAAAAATGTCTCAACCGGATTTTTAAAAATTGAGAATTTTTTAAAATTTTAGGTTTTTTTTTCAGATTTATAATTGATTTTTCAAATTCAAAAATTTTTAGTGGTTTGTCATATGATGTACCACCAAAATTACGCATTTTTGAAAAAGTGTTTGTTTTTAGAAAAAAATTTTCTCAACCGGATTTTTAAAATGAAAAAAAATTTTTGAAAATTTAAAAAAAAAAAATATATTTCTCAAAATTTTTCAAATTCAAAATTTTTTGTGGTTTGTCCATTTTCATTTGATGTACCACCAAAGTTACGCATTTTTGAAAAAGGTTTCTAGAAAAAAAAATTATCAACCGGATTTTTAAAATTGAAAATTTTTTGAAAATTTAGGTTTTTCAAGATTTCTCAAAATT
>JAMKCH010084265.1:0-11799 GCA_023653785.1 Ophioderma brevispina
ACCCGTAAGTGTCTAGTATAATAAACAAATATTTGATTATTTCCATAGGGTCACTATATTTGTGTTTTCAGGTCTGCCATATCTGCCTTCATCAAAGATTAGGCTACATTGATGTTGTACAAGTCAATGAAAATTAGCTTGTATAACGCTGTATTGTATATTTCTATCAGCTATCTGAACAATGTAATTATTATGCCACCCTGTATCACTGTGATGCAGTAATGTTTGGAAACAACAAGAACAGAACACAAATAACCTTGGTAAAATCATAGTGAAAATCACAATGCATTGCAAACAGTTTTTGTACTTTAGATATTTAGTACAGTCATTGGACAGTCATTTCAACACACCCTGTATGTTCCAATACGTCATACAATACAGGTAATGTGGGATAATATTTGGAAGTGACAAATAATATCACAATGTGTTTATCCAGTCACAATTTACCTCTTTCAGCTTTATTTGATTCATGCCATAGGAAGTTTCAAAACATAAAACCCCGAGTCATTTTTGATCACCCTATATATTTATAGAACATAAATAAACTTAATTTTGATATATTGTTTGGGTATTAATCAAGCTACATTGCAATACATAATTTATTATATATTTGCCTGATGTGTACTGTAGAGGGGAATAGTAAACCTTCATTTTTACATGTTTTTTTTGTTTGTTTCACCTGTATAATGTTTAGTTCACCCTGGAATATTATTTGCCTTGATATTATACTTTTAAGAATCCTTGTTCATAGGCTTTTCGGAAAATATACTTTTTATATAGTTCGGAGGTAAACTTTGTTGAGCTTCATCAGTGTTAAATGTAAAAAGGGCCTTTACTAGAACTGAAAATGCACATGCAACACAATTGGGTCCCAGTTAAAAAACACTACCTTCCAATATTTTACAAAAATTTTTTAACTTCACTTTGGAAAAATTAACCTCAGTTGACAAAAAGTGGCCCTAATTGTACACGGGCCTAATGTTATAAAAATCCCTCCATTGAAACCCACACGTAATATTGTTCGTCGACCCCTGCAGCACATTCCAATGAGAGTGTTTTGTCAAATTTAATGATGCCATGGGAAAATGGCAAGTGTTACACAGATCTTAATCTTCAGGAAATGATGAATTAACAATTCTGATGATCGCCCACCAGTTAAAAATTGAAAACTTTTCATTTGATATGTACTTTTTGGAAGCGGCCCTCCAGTTAGGCTAAAACTGCCATTCAAGAAAACGGAAGATGTGGTGAGATAGAAGTTTGCATAGAAATGATTGCCTTGCATGCCAAAACATGGGTAATTGCCACAAAATGGTGATTAAACAAAAGCCTTATCAAGTTATGGTCAAAAGTAGGATTTTGGCCAATTTGGCGGCCATTTTGTATTTTGCGTCACCCTGGTTTTCGCACTTTTTAATTGTTTTCTTAGAAAATGGATAAGCATCATTAAATCATCATTCTAGCCTGTGTTCGAATTGATCTGAAACTGACCCCTAAATATGACTCTCTATAGCCCACCTCTAAGGCCTAACAAAAAAATTGTTTAAAAAACTTGTCGTAACCCCGACCGACCCTATTTTTCCCGCTACCCTAAATATTTTTATTTTTTTTTTGTGCAAGAAAAAAAGTTTTAAAAACACGTAAAACCAAATATTTTCATTTTAGTATCGCGATATGATGCTCCACCGCGATATGATTCCTCCAAATTGGACAAATAAAAAGATGGTTACAGAAAAAAGTGAAGATGTGCCATTTTTTTTTGTATTGGGTCATATCTGTTGGGTTCGGTAGTGAAACATAAAAAATCCGACCTACCTACCCTATTTTTTTTTCTAGTTACGCCATCAAACAATTTTTTGTAGGCCTAATTAATAAACAGGTACCGTACTGTTTAAGCGTTACCAATTTCGACGCACACCGTGATTTGATGGAGCTACCGGTGGTCTGCTATCCCAATATAGGTAACCAACATAGTGTCACTGCCTCACCTTTGGAATGTACGCCAACGAGGGTGAAGCCCGAGGTGAAGGAGAGTTCTAATTGAAAAAACTTTGAGTTAAATTTATATTTTGTATCCCTAAATATACATGAAAGTCGTATCGTACATTTTATTGGACAGTACAAGTAGCAAAATTATGTCTATCTCCTGTCTGGTGTGAAAAAAGTCTTCCCATGTCAGGGCTGTAAAAATGCAAATTTCCCGGG
Organism: Ophioderma brevispina; assembly: GCA_023653785.1. Taxonomy (NCBI): domain Eukaryota; kingdom Metazoa; phylum Echinodermata; class Ophiuroidea; order Amphilepidida; family Ophiodermatidae; genus Ophioderma; species Ophioderma brevispina. The sequence goes on from JAMKCH010084265.1 coordinate 2,206, forward strand.
AAGAATGCAACCAAATTGGCAAAAATTTCCTCAATTCTTATGTCTTTATCTGAAAGATCAAAAAGTCCCTCCAAATCGCAAAATTCCCGGGAATGTCATCCCAAAGTTCCCCATTTTTCCAGGAATGCCCAGTCCAGCCGTTGACACTAGAAAATTTCCGAGGACCGTAGGACTAGTATGTATCGTAGAATTAGAAGTATGTGGTCGAGTTGTGCGACGGGGTTGCATCGTGTAGGATTAATTAGAATGGGTAGCCACAATTTGCTCACCCACTGCAGTCTGCAACCAGTTGAAGTCAACAGCCGTGACGGAATTAAGTACAGTATCGCGTGCACTTTATGCCGTCAAGGCTCTCAATTCAACTGGAGCGACTGAATGGGCTGTACGTTGGGCAAATGTGGCTACCCAATATACTTGTTTCGCAGCCAAGGACACCAAATTTAGGGAACGCAGGTGAATTATAGTGGATTTTGACATGAAAAAGTTAAAAAACTGTGATTGGGTGAAATGTCTGGACTTGGATAGCCTCAGGTATTAGGATCCAGCTCGAGGTAAACTAGGCTTCAAATATAGAGGGAAACAGGGGATTTGTGGCGCTGCGGGTAGGTTTGAACCCGCAGCATATAAAGATGACGCCGTTTACAGTATGGCTAACATGAAAAAACTAAAGACGGTTTGGGGAATACAAATGACCAGACCTAGTGCTGCACGCTCGAGGTATGCATCTAAAGGTACCATGTACTTCATTAAGGGTACCACACACGGCCAAAGGAAGTCGATGTCAATGAATTTTGGCATGGATGGAGCAAAGATTTGCACATTTTCCTTGAAAATTGATACAAGTCGCAAGAATTACTTACCAATTACCAGGTTCTAGTGTAAAGGAGAACACATGCAAGGTAATTTGGACAGGATATAAGTGCATTTTGGGTGGTTAATTAAATCGTCAATAGGACTTCATGAAAATTCAAATTGCGTGTGTGTACATCACTAAGTTCACAGTTACATAATGACAGAGGGACGGGTGTTGTGACTCTATGATCGGAAAACATCCGACACCCTCCGTTGGTGGCGGGGCATTCAGCTTATCAACGTGAGCAGTTTGTTTTTGTTAGGTTGCTCCTGGGGGGGGGGCACTGACTGGAAAAGAGGTACAGTGTACGGGTATGTGCGGCCCTTAAGACCACCATTTTCGTTGTCCTCTCCAGCCGGTTCCAAAGAACCCCCAGGTGGAGCATAGTTCTTAGGTCCGTTTTCAGAAAATTTTGGCTAAGGAAGCGAATTTAGCCAAATTTTAGCTCCCAAGCCTGCAATTTCCTCAAAATTTTAGTTCCCACAGCCCCACAGACTGACCGAAAGAACTGCCAATCCCACGAGTGGGTTTTGAGTGAACTTGGGTGAAGGAGGAAAATACGCAATCCCACTCAATCCCCACTAAAATCCCACTCAAAACCCAATCAAATCCCGTCAAAGACTAAAAATCAAAAAAACACTACCATGCACTCGTCTATCCAAGCCCCCAAAGGTTCGGAAATCGGGCAGCCATCCCTACCGAAAAAAAAATTGAGTGGGCCTGCCCCCCCCCCCCCCCGGGGTTGCTAGGTTCAATCAATCTATTAACATTCCAACTTAACACCCATATTGGGTGCATAAAAGTGCCAAGGAGAGATTTTGAGGGACCCAATGTTTGTGTCATAATGGGCCATGCGTTTTTCTACATTGTATGTGTGCCCATTTCCGTTACATTGCCCGGTTTACAAGTCTTCGTGCCGTTTTTGAGTGTAATAATCATATTTATTATTGATACCCATCATACCATATAAAAGTATACTTTTTGAAAGGAAATTGTTACCAGGAATCCAAATATGCTATCAGAAATGGGCCAGTAGGGTACCGTCATAAAAAAGTTTGATACAAAAATATCATGATTTTTTGTTTTTTAAGCTACATTTTAAACTTTCATTTCAAAAGTCATGATACACCCTTTGACGACAAAAAACAATCAAATCGTTCAGTCTTCAAATAAGACCTTTCCAATGATGTATATCTTGTTAGGTATTATGTTTAATAAAATGAATTTTGTGCGATCATCTTTTCAGCGCAAAAAAATGTTCCACACATTTTAGGTGATTAGGGGTTTTAAGTATAGTGAACCTTATAGCTGCCCTTATACACCTTAAAGATATATGAAACATTTACTAAGATAAAATTAGAGTAACAACTTTATTTCTACAAAGTGCACTTTAAGCAGGACATTTACTAAGGTCTGGGTAGTCTACATATGCCACATGTATGTCGGTGACACAATTTCCATCATCCCGATACAGTATCCTTAATAGTGCATAGTCAGTTATCAGTGCTCCCAGTGCATTTAAATTGCCCTAATTGGGCCAGTTATTCACACAGCACACACGCGTGCACTTTGAGAAAATACCACTATTATTCCAATCCAGTTGATTAACTTGGGAAATACAATTAATGTTATGCATTGTATATGATTTTACATGCTTGTGAGAGCAAGTACAAGAGCATTTTTAAGAATTCTATTTCTCTTTCTATGTAAAATTTTGGCTAAAATGTGCACTTTTAACACATTTTTGGAGTCTCATTTCGATTTTGAAGGTGTATTGCACCTGAAATTCCTAACATTAGGGGTTTATAACATCTGTCGGTATGTTTTATTAGTGGAAATACAGAATGTGTGTGACAGTATACAAGTTTAAATGAGGAAAATCGATGGTAAACAGGACACAGTTATGAAAATTATTGTAAATCTGCATTTGGCGTTTAAAAGAAGAAAAAATGTACTGTCCTCTCCACAACAAAGTCTTCATTTGATTTTAATAAATTCAAAATATCTTCTTAAACTTTGTATATAACAACTTTTGTATGTACCTTAATGAGACAAATGACAATTAGTGTGAGTGGGTTATTGCCAGAAATATACAAGGAGGCTGTTTTCCACTATTTCGTGATTCGCGTTAAAGTGGTCCTATCCAGAACAGGTGAAAAACTCCAGTCATCTTGGTTCAACAAGTACCTATTATCACATTTCTTCCTACAAAAGAAAGAAGCATTATTTCTCGAAGAGATCTAGACTAAATTGCTGTTGTCTTGCTTTTGTGACTAATTTATGATTTTGCATTTTTGTCTACACATGGTCCTCTCCAGATACAATACGGAGTTTGTAAAATCCAAAGAATAATAAAGTATTAAAGTAGCAGCATCTATGTTTATGGCGAAGGTAATCATTTATGTTGCATATATGTTTAGAAACCACAAGTTGCCTAGGTTTTTGTGCAGTCTGAAAAAAAATAAGTACTTCTCTCTAATGCGGATGTTCCAAAATATCTGGATGTTACCAGCTAACAAAGAAAAATGGCATTTGGACTCTTAAAATGCCTCAGCGGGTCCCGTGACCTGCACACCAAAACAAAGACCGTATTAACCTAGTTAACATAAAAAATTGTCTTTTTGTGTATGGTATGTGTATGTCCTCTCCGAACAAATTAATGAGCCTTCTCAGCCTCAAGGTCTCCTGGATTTTTCATAAACAACAGGAATATTGATGTTATAAACTGTTTACTCTCAATGGAATGATGTGCTGATGAAATATCTGCATAGTTCATGAATGTAAGTTGATGACCTATTGAGATTTCCCACAAATTGCCCTTGCAAATGTTTAGATATTATTGGATTGTAACAGCTATAATATTTTTAAATGTTGTAAAATAGACACTCAAAGACACACAAAGTGTGGAGTTATGTCCAGGACCCAACACAATTCAAACAAAAGACTAGTTTCACCTAATTAAGGGTATAAAATGGATTGTTCAAAAGAGGGTATGATGATTGTTAAAACAAAAATGTCCACAGCTCCTGCATATATGGTCTTTTCTCAGCTTAAGTCCACTATTGTGATTAACAACAAGAGATCTTGATGTGAAACTTTACAACCATTGGAATGATATTGTTAAGAATTACTGACATAGACGCTATTATATAATGCATAGTTAAAGGGGGATGGCCCGAATTAAGGATAGGAAGCTTTCATCTTGAGAGATTGGCTAACCCAAAAACCCCCCTGTTAAAGTTTTCTGCGCCGATCTTTCAATGCTGTTCATGTGTGAGCAGAAGAAAACGTGATTTCGAAGCCCCATAGAGGACTGGCTAAATTAATATTGGCTCGCACCACAGTGGGGTACCTTTTCGTCATTCTCCAACCAAACTTCCTTTGGTCCTAAGATTTCACAGGGGTAAAGGTAAATGAGAAAAAGTAGCTTGCTTATGATATCAACATTGTTGACACTTCCGGTAAAATCTTGGGTTCTGGGGACGAGGCTATTACGATCGGGCCATGGACCTTTAAAAAAAAGTGGGTAAAATAAAACAGTGAGATACTAAAAAATTCCTTGCAAATGTTCGTTTTACTATGGATTTGAACAGCTAACATTTTTTAAATATTGTAAAAGACACATTAAAGACTCACAAAGTGTTGTTCAACACTGTCAGGGCCCGGCATATTAAATATTGTAAATTGGTTATAACCCTAAAACACAATCAAGAATTGCCATTTTGAAGATGGTAAGCTGATTTGTAAAAAAAATGTCCTCTCAGACAGCAGCTTTCATCCCTAAGTCAGTGATATTTTTAGTGATGTTACTGAAAAATGCATGTCTCTAATATGTTTGGAATTATTTACTGGTGACACATCAGAATTTTAAAGTCCACTTGAGTTTGTGTAAATCAAGACACAATGAGAAATTTTGACAATCTTGGAGACTCAAAAATTGGCACGCTTAGTGTGAAATAGCCCAATACACAATGTGTCAATAAATAATTGTTATTTGAAAAGAAAACTTCCCAATACTGACAAAATATTCTGGGGAGTATCCACTAAAATAATTAAATTAAGCTCTTACTTGTCGGTTTCGCCTTAATATTCGTTAATTACGGATTTTAATTTTCTGTAATTATGACGAATTAGGGCCTAAATTACGACATGATTTATTTAGTTTCAATAAACTTTGAGGGAGTTAATCTAAATTCATCAAAAAAGCTAATGACGCAGGAGATGAGACTTTTTAAACGCTTGCCTTGGTAGTGATCCACAATTTTGCCCCCATCGTTCATGCTCCCCCCGTCTACCACCAGCAAAAAAATAAGCCTAAGATAAAGTTCAATAAATGTGAATTACTAATTAATGAGACTTTGATTGTCACTTTTTACATTTGGAGGCAACTGGCACATATATACCTCTCTAAGTGGTACCACGTTGTGCAATGTAAGCCCATGTATTTTGACTTTTATACTCTTGCTAAGATCTTGTCGGCCGCACGATGTAACATACACCTATTTGTGGGGTCTCTCATAGAAATAGAAGAAACGGCTGGCCAATGGTAATTTCATATAGATTTAGACTCAATAGAGTTCTTTGCCCTGTATTTTGCTAAGAAAGACAATGTCTTAAAAGAGGAAAAAAAAAGCGAATTGGATTTGCTGGTATTTCAATGTAAAACATACATACCGGGTGGTGGAATTTCGTATTTGGTCCGATACGAAATTAAAAAAATCCACAAGTTTTGTAAAAAGGAAACATTTCTGGCTTAATCCTTAAGATGGAGATTATTTTAATGGAAAGCCTTTACATCAGCGCAAATAAAACAAAAATCAGAAATTTCGATTTTTTAAGGGACAACCGATTGTGAAATCCTTGTTGCACCTTTCATTTAAAGTAAGGCAAACCTCTACCGACTACAGAATATAGTCTTTATTACCAACATCATTTTGAATTGTGTTGATTAAATTTCATTTTGTTCTGGTCGTAACCGATTATAAAGAAGGGTGTCCAACCTTTTCGACGCAGGGGCCGCATTTGTAGAATTCACAACTATTGCGGGCCGCATTGGCCGCAAGCAAATAATCAAATATAGGGGGTCCATGTGGACCCCAACATTGTTTTCTGATGTATGGATGTCAGGACCAATTTTGCCGAAAAAAATTGCCCTAGAGCTACATTGTATTCAGCCGATGCAAGATTTGGGCCCAATTTAACACAAATTTTAGCAAATTTGGAAATCATTTAGGCTCCAGATAGAGGCCAATGGACAATTTTGCAAACAATTTTTAGGAAAAATAGGTCGATTGAACTGGATTAATTTCTCCAAAAAAAACCGTCGGAAATATCAAAACATTCCACACCAAAACTAGTATACAAAAGGGGGTCATTCAATCCCAGAAAGCTGAAATGAGACCCAATTTTGCGGCCCCCAGGGGAGGAGGATGTGGGAGGAGGATGTACCCCCAGGGGAGGGATGTGGTGTTTGTTGTGGGGGGGGGGGGTCGGTTGTGGGGTGTATGGCTATGCAAGTATGTTCTTTGGGTAATAATGGTTTCAGACTTTAAAAACATTTTTATTATCAAAAATACAAAATTAAACATTTTTATTTTTTGTCTGGGGAGACGTACCTCGCGGGCCGCATGTCAGTTCTGTGCGGGCCGCAAATGGCCCACGGGCCGCAGGTTGGACACCCCTGATATAAAAGTCATTGTTGAGACTGGGTTGTGAAAATTAGCGACCTGGGTCACTAGGGACCCTTGATGAATTCATCAGACTGGCACGGAATATAAACCTGCACGAATTTAGACCCGGAGGTTGCTTAGCTGGCTTCCGCTTACGGAGAGCCCTTACTTAAATGTACTATATCTCCTCTCCACAAAAAGCCAGAGTGGCAGTTCATTAAAAAAAAACGGGCTCCACTGTGTCACAAGTCAAGAATTGGGTTATACTTACAGGTCGGGGCGATGACACAAAATCTGTGTATGATGAAAACTTTGATGTCGTAGCATCGACCCTACTAGCTCGATTTAAAAAATACAATGGTCTGCTTACATCGTGAATGTTGCGCCCCGAAAAGGGCACGAAAAAATTAAAGCTAAACAGTCATGACTTCATGACTTCCGGGTGTATTCAATGTCTTCACAGCATGTCCACATATCTTCTTAAATGGTAGACGATTGAGTACTTGTTCACCCACTCGTCCCTCCAGGATGTCTCGCCCCATACAACGTATGCGCCGACTTTAACCGCAAGACCTATGGGTTAACATAGATTCCTCTTCACATCGGTTCCCCAGTCTATTTCATACTTATTCTCCAAGACCCATTGTTCAAGCGGGCATGCCGTTTATACTTCGTTATTTAGAATTCCCCGTTATAGTAGGTGGGTCTAACTCCTCTTCTTTTCCGTTGCTTGCTCTATGTTCCGTCCGGGGGGTTCTGCATACCAGTACCGGTAATCAGACGAAATAATAAGAGTGCTCGGCCTATTCAAAAAATAAAACAGGAAAACAATCCGAGGGGGCGTCGACTCACGGATCTAGCGGGTGACTGCCATGTTGTAAATGAGATTTAACAGTTTTAAGAAAATGCCGTTCAAATCATCAGATTTTAAACCCATGAATGGAAATTAGTCAAGGAACAAACGTGCGTATAACTAAAATATAATTTAATTAGGACGAAAGGTAAAGCTTTTTCAAGATGTGCTGTTTGTGTACTGATTATTGAAGTTGCTCTTATTCTGCATCGGATCCGCTGCGCACCCACTCCGGTTTTTTCAATACATTTCCGTGCGGACGCGTTGTAGGAGGTAGGTACGGACGATGCTGCAAACGCTAGGCCCGAGCTATGACAGAATTATGCAGTTATTCCATACCAAAGTTGGAAAAATTCGCCTTTAAATTGTCAAACCCGATTGGCGTTGGGACAGATCTGGAATATGTGTGTGCCAACCACTCTAAGTACGGAATATATACAGCGCAATCGGGACGGTTAGCGATTGCACACGTCCAACATCCTTCAACATGTTAAAGGGCATTTCGTGATCCACAACCTCGTCCCCGACTTACCTCAAAATAGTTGAGATTTTTATTATCATCTGAACCGTTAGCATTTGTAATCCAGTGTCCCCTAGGCTAATCTTACTGCAAATTCGGTCGTATTGTATAAAGAAATTTGCAATTTGTAGGTTTGTCCGTAAACGGACAGACAGAAATACAGCACCATGGCTTGGGGGACCGTGGGAAACAATGCTCACAACACAAAACTAGGAATAACACATGCAGCAGGCGAGGCAGGTTCAAAATCTAACACTCACAAAAGGTTGTGAACGTTTTACATCATTCTTAACTGTGATAATTACTATGGGAAAATCACAAAAATTTGTGTTTGGACTATAGAATCCCAAGGACAATGGGAAAAAAAGAGAATAGTCTTACTCTTGGATACTTATGTTGCATGCATGTTATGATAACTAGATGTTATGGGAATTAATAAAATTGCAGTTTTGTAAATTGAACCTCTGTTTGTCAAAATAAGCTCTATCTAACATTTTTGTACAGCAAGGCATTGACACTGCACGGTCGCAAATTTTGCACTCACTGCAAACATAAATTTGTCCATTAACTAGGCAATTTTTGCACGACTCGCCAGAGTGACCCTCATATTTTAAGTGAAATATTATCTTTTCAAGGAAATAAATTAGTTTGAAATTTCCAACTTCAAAATGTTCTTGGTTAACCCTAACTAAACTTTCAATATCACTGAAACATTGGTAAATAAGCTTGTCTCAATGATATCTGTGAACAATGAATAAAACCTAAGGTGCTGAAATCATGGAGTTATATAGTAAATACATGTATCATACTAGTTCCAATAATTGTAACTTATGGCCACTCATCTTTTAAAATTTGACATATCTTTGGTGCCATTAGTTACAACGAGGCAAAACCTGTCGGGAAGTTCCAGATGCCCGTAAGGTTTGAGATGTTTTGAGATGTATATTCCGAAATAAAAGCAGAAAAAATAATTTTTCTTTTGACATTGAAATAGCATCTCGAGAGTCTGTAGAATAATTGTTTTCCAACTTGAACCGATGCGACCAATTTGTTCCCAAAACAGTTAATGTCAACACCGTACACAGGCGCCAAAATTTGGACAGCCAATGTTGAACAACAGGTTAAGTTCACCTGAAAATTTCAAAATGTGTTTCAAATCTGGAAAAGGTTACAATGATGCAGAAGACTCTCAAGAATGCCACAATATAACATTTATGCAAATAATGAATATTTAAGCACTTTGCAGCTGTAAAGTTAGGCAGAAGGGTCTGTGTATCTGCTTAAATGGCACTTTCACTACACACAAACGTGTCATGACTAGGATAATACATACGTTACATTCATACTATAAGAAAAGCCATGCTGAAATCACGAAATGCACCTTTAAGTTTATTTCCGTGAGGCTTCGGAAGTCATAGGGTGTGGCACCATACTAAAATTCTTCCGCAATACAGTGGTGGCCGAATTACTAAATTAATCCCACTAAAAGCAGTAGGAATACCTTACGGGTCAACATGATCACAAAACAAACGCTTCTTTTTTTAACAACTGGGTTACAACAAACTGTTGAACAATTAGCTACAATGAACAGACTATTGATCATCCGATGATCATTCATACTCACATTACAGGATACGGCATCGATCTCTCGACGATGCCGTGTCCGACGGAGGGCGGCTATATCCAGTGGGAATTGATT